>KV011162.1:0-15321 GCA_001598015.1 Dorcoceras hygrometricum | reverse complement strand
CGCTCTTAGAAAATCTCTAGACCAGTACTAGGTGACCCTCTAGACGTGTGCTAACCTCTAACCTTGGCCCTTCTTCGAACAGAAATCGTTCTGCCAAGAATAAGTTGTGTTGCCCTTCCTTGCACACATGTTGCGTAGATTTTGCACTCCCGACTGTTCCTCTTGTCCTGCAACGTCCAGCCATGCTAACCCATTATGAATCCTATATAGACTCACCAAGGATCCTCCCTTAACCCCTGGACTCAGCCCTAGCCGTCCATGGAACATTGGACATCAGCCCATCACGGAAAGAGCGAAGGGATGATGCAGCAGCAGGGTGCAAGGGACTGTCCAGCCTTCGTCCTATCCATTCCGACCACAACCCTCATGTTCTAGACCTTTATGACTCAACCTAACCTCCCCCTTAAGGTCTCATAATGGCATCAGCAGCCTTTGGACGACCCTTGGCAGCAAAACATCAGAAACAATGCAGCTCTCCGAGTAAGCAACATCATGCAGGATTTGTTTTTGAAACATGCTGTCAAACTTTCATCAGATTCAAACTCATGCAATAATTAAAGAAACACACGTATATGATCAGATTGTGGCAGAAAGAAAGGTTTAAAACTTTCTTTTTGTTATAAAGATTGCGAATATACGTTATCGGAGACGTTGGGATGAAACGGGAGACAATGCCTACACTTTTGGGCTCCTTGAAATTCACGATCCCTCCTTGGATTTTCATAAAATAATTTCGGCTGATATGAGAGTGGAGGAGGCTGCTGAAACGTGTGAAATTTCCTCCCAAAGTGATAAGGATGATGTTAAGTAGGCTTTGTATATAATTAAGGCCCGCTAATCATTTTATTCAATTACTCAATTAACCAAGCCCACCATGATTTAATAATACATTAAATTTATTCATATCATATCTGAAAATTAATTATTTAACGTTTGATATAAAAATATTATTTAACTTTTATCCATTCTTTTATCCGAAAAAATTCTATATCACAATACCACTTTTTAAATTCAAAAAAATAATAAAATTTTTCTTGTTCCTGAAGCTGATCTTTGTGTTCAACTAAATCCAATAGAGTTATCTCGTAAATGGAATGGGAAGAGAATTATTGCCTTGTTTACGTTTACTGTCACCGAACAGAGGCAGAACATTTCATGATGTGGATAAAAATTGAACCAATAGGTAGCCGGCAGGAGGCGGCGGAAGAAGCCGACGCGTAGCGGTTTTCTTGGTCTTTGCTGAGTTACACAGGATAAAAACAAATCACAGTTGAAAAATGACAGTGGCATTAGCGGGACCTCTTTCCTTCTCCTCCTGCATTCCATCTCTGTCTCCAAGCTTTCGATTCTTCAACTCTGGGCACAAACTGCTGACAAGTAAAAGTGCGGTAACCAAGAAGGGAAAAGAATTTCTCTTTTTTGGTTCGTTTTTTAGAATTATCTTCTGGACTCCGTTTTTATCATTGAGTTCCTCTAATTTATCCTTTTAACTAGCTCAAGATTGCCCGTCACTAAGTTGTTCTTCTTGAATCAGTTGGTTGTTTGTGGCCGAGTTAGAGTTACAAAGAGTGGTGAAAGATTTAATCTTTCTGAAGTGGATTACTTACGGAGCATTTTCTGTGATTTTTATTTACTGGTTCGTTTGCAGGCTTATTCTGTTATTGAAGTGAACATATTACGTCTTCATGTTGATTCATTGTTTGATTATCTTCTTTGGAGCTGGTATTGAGTATGTGTGTTTTCTGTAGTTTTTATAAAAGCCTGAGTTGGTGTTATTATTCTTTTCCATTCTATCGCTGCGTGAAATAAATTCTGTCGTGTTGACACAAAAATCTAACTTAAAAAAGGAAAAGTGAGGAGTTGCTTGAACTTTGGCGTATACCTATGAATTGAAAATACTTCAATTTGTTTTCTACATTGCTAGCTTGTCATTGCTGTATTGTGTATCTATCTTTTTCTGGTGCAATTGATTACTTGCAAACTGGCAGTGGCGTCAATGGGTGACGATCCAATCCGTGAATGGATCCTCTCTGAAGGTAAGGCGACTCAAATTACTGGCACTCGTTCAATTGGAGGTGGTTGCATCAATCGTGCCACTCGGTATGACTCAGATGCCGGCTCCTTCTTTGTTAAAACTAACAGGCAAGTGCAGCCACCGTAAAGCTTGACAATAAATTTTCGAGTTGCATTTCATTTTGCTTGTATCCTGGTCTTTAGGGAATGTGTCACTTCTCTCGACACTTAGGAGGCACTTCACTTAAAAACATTATTATGAAGTTCTTGATCTGATGTGTTTGATGATGAGTCGGGATCAGTTGTTAACTTATTAACAGTATGGTGACCACATTAAAGCATGAAGGGTAATGTGTATTCTAAATAGAAAAGTATCATCATGCTCCAGAATCAATTAAACAGGGGAGCTTGTCCATGCATGAGTTGATGATGTCATGACCTCAATTCCTCCAATTCCCTCTGGACTGCTTGCCGCTTTCATGAGTGATCCTAAACTATGAGGGGATGTTACGTCCTCTAGTGACCCAAATAGTAGTTTGAAATTCAGTACATTGTAGTAAAAACCTTTTCACAGCTCCAAAGACTATATGACTTTCGTCATGTATGGTAATTCTTAAACAGGAGTATTGGGCCAGAGATGTTTGAAGGAGAAGCTTTGGGTCTTGATGCCATGTATGCAACTGGATCAATCCGTGTACCAAAACCTTTAAATGTATGAAGATTTTTAATTTTCTCTCTTCGGCTCTTTGATGGTGGCTGATGGTTTGTATTTTTCAACTATTTTTTTCCTCGTGCATTCAGTTTGGACCACTACCAACGGGTGGATCATACATCATCATGGAGTATATTGAATTTGGTGCATCTAGAGGCAATCAAGTGAGGAGCTTGGTCTTTGACTGAGTTACACAGGATAAAACAAATCACAGTTGAAAAATGACAGTGGCATTAGCGGGACCTCTTTCCTTCTCCTCCTGCATTCCATCTCTGTCTCCAAGCTTTCGATTCTTCAACTCTGGGCACAAACTGCTGACAAGTAAAAGTGCGGTAACCAAGAAGGGAAAAGAATTTCTCTTTTTTGGTTCGTTTTTTAGAATTATCTTCTGGACTCCGTTTTTATCATTGAGTTCCTCTAATTTATCCTTTTAACTAGCTCAAGATTGCCCGTCACTAAGTTGTTCTTCTTGAATCAGTTGGTTGTTTGTGGCCGAGTTAGAGTTACAAAGAGTGGTGAAAGATTTAATCTTTCTGAAGTGGATTACTTACGGAGCATTTTCTGTGATTTTTATTTACTGGTTCGTTTGCAGGCTTATTCTGTTATTGAAGTGAACATATTACGTCTTCATGTTGATTCATTGTTTGATTATCTTCTTTGGAGCTGGTATTGAGTATGTGTGTTTTCTGTAGTTTTTATAAAAGCCTGAGTTGGTGTTATTATTCTTTTCCATTCTATCGCTGCGTGAAATAAATTCTGTCGTGTTGACACAAAAATCTAACTTAAAAAAGGAAAAGTGAGGAGTTGCTTGAACTTTGGCGTATACCTATGAATTGAAAATACTTCAATTTGTTTTCGTACATTGCTAGCTTGTCATTGCTGTATTGTGTATCTATCTTTTTCTGGTGCAATTGATTACTTGCAAACTGGCAGTGGCGTCAATGGGTGACGATCCAATCCGTGAATGGATCCTCTCTGAAGGTAAGGCGACTCAAATTACTGGCACTCGTTCAATTGGAGGTGGTTGCATCAATCGTGCCACTCGGTATGACTCAGATGCCGGCTCCTTCTTTGTTAAAACTAACAGGCAAGTGCAGCCACCGTAAAGCTTGACAATAAATTTTCGAGTTGCATTTCATTTTGCTTGTATCCTGGTCTTTAGGGAATGTGTCGCTTCTCTGGACACTTAGGAGGCACTTCACTTAAAACATTATTATGAAGTTCTTGATCTGATGTGTTTGATGATGAGTCGGGATCAGTTGTTAACTTATTAACAGTATGGTGACCACATTAAAGCATGAAGGGTAATGTGTATTCTAAATAGAAAAGTATCATCATGCTCCAGAATCAATTAAACAGGGGAGCTTGTCCATGCATGAGTTGATGATGTCATGACCTCAATTCCTCCAATTCCCTCTGGACTGCTTGCCGCTTTCATGAGTGATCCTAAACTATGAGGGGATGTTACGTCCTCTAGTGACCAAATAGTAGTTTGACTGTAGTAAAAACCTCTTCACAGCTCCAAAGACTTCATGACTTTCGTCATGTGTGGTAATTCTTAAACAGGAGTATTGGGCCAGAGATGTTTGAAGGAGAAGCTTTGGGTCTTGATGCCATGTATGCAACTGGATCAATCCGTGTACCAAAACCTTTAAATGTATGTCTCTCTTTGGCTCTTTGATGATGGCTGATGGTTTGTATTTTTCAACTATTGTTTTCCTCATGCATTCAGTTTGGACCACTACCAACGGGTGGATCATACATCATCATGGAGTATATTGAATTTGGTGCATCTAGAGGCAATCAAGTGAGGAGCTGATCTCTTCCTTCTTCCAGTTGCTTAGAATTTACAGTTCAGCCATCTTATAACTCCCTACTCGATAGTCTATACTAGGAAGGAAGCTTGCTGAAATGCACAAAGCAGGAAAATCTGAAAAAGGCTTTGGTTTTGATGTTGATAATACAATTGGCAGGTAACTGTTTTTTCGTTTTGATGTCGATAATACAATTGTCACACAACTGTTCTACTTTCCAGGCATGCTTAAACTGAGACCAAAGCAGACATCTCAGACAAACATTTGTCAAATATGTATTCCGAAAGTTATATGCACTTGTATTGTTAAAATTTAAAGTATCTGTTGTCGAGTTTCTGACATTGAGCTTTGAACTTGTAATAATTGTGTGTTTGACCTCTTGTCATAATTTCGATGTAACTGGCATCTCGCTGAATGCAGTACTCCGCAGATAAACACATGGACTTCAGACTGGATAGAGTTTTATGGGGTACACAGGTTGGGTTACCAATTGAAGTTGGCTCAACAACAGTATGGTGATAACCTAATTTATGAAAAAGGTAGATCTTTTTTGTCTTTTAAGTTGGGTAACTGACTCCTTTTCGATCCTAAGTTATGAATGTGCTTGATGCAATGAGTATAATCAAAACAAAAGTTGGAAACAGATGATTCCACATAAGAAACTGTATACTCTTATGCTTCATGCAACAAGTTGAGTCAAAACAAAAATTGAAAACTAGATAATTCCAACTAATGCTAGTATACTTCTCTCTCAGTAGTGGGAACTAAGATACTACACGTGTGCAGAACTCAACTTGTTTGAAGTTTTGATCATCTTAAAGAATTTGCTAGATTTTTAAATCAAAACATTTTGTTTATCATATCAACAGCGATGTTCAAATTTCAATGTTTAGATTCAGTTTACGGAGATATGTCCTCGTGCTAGAGCCATTTCCATATGCACATCCCAACTATCAAGTTTGACCCATCATTTATACATTCACCTTTGAAGGACAAAGACTCATAAAGAACATGGCACCTCTCTTTGAAGATGCTCGGATTGAGCCATGCTTGCTACATGGAGACTTATGGAGCGGGAATGTTAGCTCTGACAAAAATGGTGAACCTGTCATACTCGACCCTGCTTGTTACTGTAAGTCTTGTTCAATGAATCATGATTGTCTTATTACATCGATTTATCCTTCATATTATTGTTTGTAGTTGATTAATGTAAAATTACCCTCTTGTTAACATGGATAACTAACATGAACATAAATGCCCTGGATGGAACACCCAGGTCCTTTTTAAAAAGAACTCCTCGTTTGATTTTTCCCTCCCTTTTCATTCAAGCACATGCCATTGTCTCTGCAAACATAGGTCTTTCTTGTTTCTTGGTGATGAACACAATAACCGGTAGTCCGGTACATTTTTTATGCTGTGCACTAGTTTATTTAAATGCGTGCAACAGTTTCACGGTTCTTTGACCAATCATGCTGTGATCATTAAGTATGGTTTAAGGTTCTGTCACCTTCAGGGCTAGTCATTTTTGAGGTCTGATGGACTGGACTAAACAACTAGCGAGGGTGGACAAGAAATAGTACTTGAGATCTCTTTTCTTAACATGGTTCAGCCAAAAAGTTAAAAGTGTTGGAACACTGTCCTTGCAGATGGACATAGCGAAGCCGAATTCGGAATGTCATGGTGTGCCGGATTTGGAGGATCGTTCTACGATGCCTACTTCAAGGTAACACTCGTATATTCGTGCTCTCTACGTTAAATTCAGTGTTTCTCAGAAGGATTTTTGTGTGTTCCGGGGAATCAGGTGATGCCTAAACAACCAGGTTTTGAGAGAAGGAAAGATCTTTACATGCTGTATCATTACTTGAATCACTACAATTTGTTCGGATCTGGTTACCGCTCCTCAGCCATGTCCATTATAGATGGCTACCTGCAGATACTGAAAGCTAATGTCTGAAAATTGTTTAGTTGTTTAGTTTTGATTGCTGTACGTATTACTGTGTAAAGCCCAGGAATATTTGTACATACATCGTTCAAAATGTCGACATGAATTCTGTCCTCTAAATATTAAGTTATTTTTTTGGATATAGTAATCAATGAATACTCGGGGTGGGTATCATCCTAGATATTTCTTGATCTTCAAATCTACTAAATGAATCTAGTACTTGACGAGTTTAGCAACAAAAATTATACATTTTGATGAAAGTATTGGTTGAGAACTAGTGCTACATTATAATGAAAGAATAAATGTTTTGAAGATAACAGTCTTATTCCAAATCTAGATAATGATATTTGTAAAAATATATCTTTCTAAAAATATGATCGAATGGGTATGCGATTATTTTCTTTTTGAAATAGATAAAAAGTTGTGGGAGATGTTTTAATCTTGTATAACTTACAAGTCACGAGAAATGATATTTCATGCCTCCAGAGGTATAGACGAGTTGATAAGAATTGAGGTGATGTGAGAGTAATTTTTTCGACTTCACGGGTCGATTCTCGTATGGAGCATATTCCCTATTGAAATATTATGGGACATGCTTTAAGAGTTAGTTCGTAATATAACCTTCGAAATTCTGTCTATTTGTGCATATCACTCGATTTAAAACGATAAGAGATCTCCAACCATAGATTAACTTTTTAAGGAAGAGAAATGATATTTCATTAAAGGGACCATTGAAGTCATTCATGTTGTATTGTCAAAAAGGCATTAATGATTAATGTTATGTTTTATATTACATTGAAGCACAGTATATTCTCAGTTTAGAAAACGGCTAAGCGTTAAAGAGGAAAAATTTACTGCGATTAGGAAATGAAGAACAAAAGTGTGAATTTCTGAATAACTTAAAAAAATTTCCTTTTTTAATACTTTTTGAAAGCCATATATATGCAAAATCAGTGATGGAATCAGTTCCTTTCTTAGCAAATAAATTTTCTATATTCCATTGATTTGCTAAATTAGTCTCCCCAGAAACACCCACAAAAAGACAATTGATTCAGTTTTCGAACTCTTCCATCTCCACTGCTTCTCCAACATTCTTGAATGAACACGTAAGCTTTACTTCACATGATATATATGTACGCACCCAACGGCAATTCTTTCTGTAAATGCAGCTGGAACTGATTCGATTTCCTTATATTCGTTTGTCTGAAAATATTTCTTGGGTTCTGCGATTTCAACATGCAGACTCCTTCATATCATTCCACAAGTATTAATTTGTACTGAAGAGAATTCAATGTTTCAAACCCGTTTTCGTAGTTTTTGAAACGAGTTTATGCTCCTCTTCAGAAGACGTACTGAGTCTTACGGGTGAAATTTCAGAGACGTAACAATAAAAATAAACTAAAGGAAAAGATGAAGAATGAAGAGCAGGTGCGGTCCTTGTTCGGAATCTCACTCAGTGAACGGCCCAGATGGCAACAATTTCTCATCTGTTCTTCTGGTTTTTTCTTTGGGTACCTTGTTAATGGTATATGTGAGGTAAGTGGTCGACACCAGTATTTTTTCTTCCTTCTTCTTTTTTTTTTGCGCAAAATTCTTGGAACGAAAAGAAGGAACTTTTGATGCAAAAATTTTCAGAAAACGATTAGCAAAATTGAAATAACAGAGATATTTTAATTGGTTTCTTGTTCTTTTATCTTTTTCGAACGAATGTTTGTGGGCGCCTATAGACTTTGAAGGGTTCACTCCTTTCCACCAATTTTTTTACTTTTGTATTTGGTTTGGTTTAATTTTTCCAATGTTTCTTGTTTGGTAAAAGGTTTTATTTTTTTCGATTTCATGGCATTCCTTTGTCAGCATTAATGTGATCGTCATGTTCAATTGTTGTATTTGCATCGTTCAGTAATTTCCTGTCTGTTAATTAGCTCCTTCTCTTCGTAAAAATTATATTTGTACTAGTGGAATTGCTATAGAATTTTGGGATTTCGAAGATGCATACCGACTGCAGCCCTTACAGTCGGAAGCAAATCCCCCGTGTAATCGGAGTAGGGATTGAGCCTATGAATTCGCCAATTATGAGCTAGCTACTGTTCATGTAGGCATTAGTTTGATCGAGTAAACAAACATCAAATAAGCTTGTACTCAAGTTCCTCGGCTTTTCTGCAATTCGGAGTTTTCCACATAAGCATATCTGATCATGCCACTTAGTGTGCTTGCATCTTGGCGAAAGTCATTGCTTTTTTCTGTTTTGAAGTAAAGTTTTGTTTTTTCCCCTCGATTTCAGGAGTATGTTTACAACAAACTCCAATTCAGGTAAGATGCAATTAGGAGCATATGTGTACTTGATTTTTCGAGCATTATTGGCAGTTTTATGCTCTTGTGTTGATATATTTGGGGATTCGTTTGATTGTAGTTACGGATGGTACTTCACCTTTGTGCAAGGTTGGGTTTACATTTTGTTGATTTATCTGCAAGGATTCACCACCAAGCAAATGGTGAATCCATGGAAGACATATGTGAAACTCTCTGCTGTGCTTATGGGTTCGAATGGACTTACAAAAGGTTCTCTGGCTTTTCTCAATTATCCGGCACAAATCATGTTCAAATCAACCAAGGTGAAAAGCAACTATATTTTTTTATGACTCAGAGAAACATTTTTTATGGTTTAATAATTTGGGGCTGCGTTTTCCAAAATTATTGAAAGATTTGTCACACGAAATTGATTACTTTTTACTGAAACGTTGGTCTATCTTTATTTCATTATTAATGATGTGGGATTTTGTTTATTTCTTTATCATGTCCACTTGTTGGTCAGCCATCATGTATGAATTTCAGGTTATACCGGTGATGATAATGGGCTCTTTCATCCCTGGACTTAGACGGAAGTATCCGCCTCATGAATATTTATCTGCTGTACTTTTGGTAGTTGGCCTGATTCTTTTCACCTTAGCCGATGCCCAAACGTCTCCTAACTTCAGTGTGATCGGTGTGTTGATGGTATCTGGTGCATTGATTATGGATTCATTTCTCGGGAATTTACAAGAAGCTATCTTTACCATGAATCCTGAAACAACGCAGGTAAGGTACATTGTAAATGTGATATTTCCTGTTTTGCGGTCGAGTATGATTGTCGACATATATAATTATTTTTATCTTTTTATGAATCCAATGTTATAATAGACTGAGATGCTCTTCTGCTCGACCCTCGTTGGCATGCCTTTCTTGATCCCACCGATGCTTCTCACAGGAGAACTATTTACAGCTTGGACTGCTTGCTCAGAAGTAAGGACTTTTTAACAACTAACTATCTTTCCTGAACAAGGACAACTGTATTCAGGTTAAATTAGTATTTATTTTCATCTGTGTTTGTTTTTGTTGCAGCATCTTTATGTATATGGAGTTCTTGTGTTTGAAGCCATGGCCACTTTTATCGGACAAGTGTCCGTCCTTTCACTCATTGCTCTGTTTGGTGCAGCCACCACCGCTATGGTACATAGAAGTCCTTTACCTTCCAACTAGCAACTTTCACAGTGCATTGATCTATCCACCACGAGCAATTGTTGATCTGTGTATCACATGCAGCACATGGTGTTTTTCAATCTAAAATTATGAATAATTTTTCCAAAAACATTAGCTTCGACCCCGCCCCGCCAAATGCATGCTTATCAACATTTCTTGATCAGTTTACCTCACCCATCAACTAAAGAATCACACTAGAGGTCGTCCACCGTGGCGCACAAATGTCCTATTACGATCAATTACAGTGTGCGAAGTGGCACTTCTAATCATTCTTGGGTTCACTGGCGCCTTTCTCCTTTGTACCTTCACCTTTTCTTCCCCAGTTATTGCTTGAACTTTGTCTTTGTATCTATTATTCATGTTCATAAGATCATATCAAGACAATCGTCGTGCAGATAACAACTACTAGGAAAGCTGTTACACTACTGCTATCGTATATGATCTTCACCAAGCCTCTAACCGAACAACACGGAAGTGGGCTGTTGCTGATAGCAATGGGCATCGTGTTAAAGCTGTTGCCTGAATACAAGCCTTCGAAGCAACGCGCAACTTCTAGTCCCAATTCCAGGATTGAAAACATGCTGCGACGGGAAGATGGTAGGTTTCAAACCGGGATTCAAGAAGACGAAGAGAACAGACCTTTCGTTTCAAATAGTATATCTGAAAGATGAGAATTATCCAGACAAGACGTAGGAAGTTTTTTTGGTTTGAAATTGATTGATCACTGGCATTGCCTTGTAATGTAACTTAGATTTCATTTATTCGCCATGCCATTTTCAAGTTAAATGTGAAGTGCAGTGGAGCTATATTCACACCCCTTTTCTTTAAAATTGTTATTTCCGTCTCATGTAATTAATTTATTACCAGCTTTGGTTAACGTTAGCTGCCTCATTTCACACTCGAATATATCGCTTTTATTTTTCAACCACGAAATACAAGTTCCAAAAATTTAAATTCCTAATATCTTACCCTTATGGTTTCATTTGAAGATAATTGTCAAGAGAGTTAAATAATCCAATGTATTCTTTTTATCTTATTCTAACAAACTTTGGTATGATAGTTCATATAAATTACCATATTTGAATATTATCCAACTCAAGTGATCTTATCATCATCTCATTTTAAAATTTCTTATAAAATGAATTAATAAATTATGCTATATAATTACTCTTAATGTATTTAACATGCATTCTCAACAATATTGTGTTATTAGTATTATATAAATAAAGTTAGCAATTGACCAATGTATTTGAATCTTTATCTAAATCTTATTCAAGCCCAAATTAGCATGTTATGTTCACATTATTTTTTCTTTCGACAACTACAAATTTTGTCCTGCCACTTCTAATCGTGGCTAAAACCCTAAAATACAAAACATAATATAAAAGTAATCTATATAATTGTTTATTCAATTTTTAAATATTTACACAATAAATTCGTTTCCATTGTTGTAATTGATTTTTCGTTTTTCTTACAAAATAAATTTTTGCTTGTGAATGCATAATTTGTCAAATAGATTCAAATTACAAAATAAATATTCAATTGAAATGAATCAATACAAAACAATTCAAAAGTATACGTATTTAGTATTTTCACCTTCACGATATATGAAAATATATTCTAATTTTCAGAGTGTTTTAAATTAAAAGAATCTAATAAAAAATATATTTTTAATAATACTAAAATCATATATATCCCTTGATGTATTAGTAACCGAGAAAGGTCGAGAAAGTATACAATATCTTCTTCATTTAGTGAAATAAAAATACACCAAGAAAGAAGATATAATAATAATGATCAAAATAATAACATAAAAATCCAATGACAAATTTATTAGGATTTGTTTTAATAAAAACATAAAAGAAATTGAGTAGGATTATGCTCCGTGATTCGCGCGGGTTGCCAGGTTTATATTGTATATATACATAGTTACACACAAGATCACTTCTGATTCGAGTCTAATTTCAGTTCTTCGTCTCTCCCAAATTTTCGAAGGGTCTACTAGGTTTTCGTTTTGATTCACCAATAGTTATCACAATTCAAATTCTTCCAGGTTTGCAAGATCTCCCTTTCGATTTTCTTACACCATTACACGTAATGGTAATCGATTCATCGCAATCTATGCGTGTTCAAGATGTCACGATTAATTTGTCTAAGGATCATATCCTACGGATTCGTCGTGGAGGAGATTTGGTTTTGGAAAGCTAGGAATTTTGTGTTCAAGAGACCGTTTATTAGAATTAGCTAGGTTTGGTTACCATACATTTGTCTGTTGTTTGATCGACATTATGGGTTTTCCGGAGCCTATGTTTTCAAGAAACAAGAGCCCTGGGTTGCTGATGTGTTTTCTTGATTTTCTGATCTTTTCGTCGATATTCTGGGTTCTGGCTACGATCAAGATCTCGTTTTGGGTTTCTGGTTTCTCCGTGTTCATGATTCAGGGCTTTGATTCTCTGGGATTCCCCTTATCAATCATCTGCGACACGGGTCGCAGCTTTTATACCCTCGCATTTAAGTCCGGAGAATGTTTGGAATCGGTGTCAACAGATGTAGGATGATTTATTTTTCATTGTGGAGTGACTGGTGGAAACAACTTGGGATTTATGGATGTGCCTGAGTGCGTGTTGTCCTTGATTGTATATGTTGTGGTAGCAAAAGGGTTTGTGACATAAATTGTGGAGGGTCGGTTTAGATTTTGATTCATCTTCTGTTTTGTTTTGCCTTAGTATACCGTAATGGAGACCAAGACAGCAAGGAGGTGCTCAGCTTTTTATCATCTTGGGGAGCAGAATGTAAAAAACAAAGTATGCTCATTTTGGTTGGCTGGAAAATGCAATCGCAATCCGTGCAGATTCATGCATAGAGAATTGCCACAGCCGCAACCGCAACCACAAAATCACCACCCATCAGCATCTTTTGACAGCCGCTGTGAAATGTCCCATAAAATGACCTGGAGGAATCCCAACTACTACAGTGCCAAAAAGGGCATCGTTAAAGCTAATGAAAGAAATAAGTCGAATGGTAATAGAGGCCTTCAGACGAAGGTTTCGAGTGTTGAGACAGTGGAATCCGAAATCAACAGTGTAGAGAAAGTACAGCCAAAGCAATGTAAATACTGGATTACTGGCAATTGCGTCCTTGGCGACAAGTGCAAGGATCTGCACTCTTCGCAGTGTGGTTCAGGATTCACGGTGTTGACAAAATTACAAGGCCATGACAAGGTGACTTCTCTATCCACGGTTTAATTTTTAAAATCCAGGTCTATTTCTGGTGAGGTGACAATTTCTTCAATGAAACTTAAATGCTAATATATTCGGTTTTCATACAGGCCATCTCTGGAGTTGCTCTTCCTTCTGGCTGTGACAAGCTTTTCTCTGCTGGCGAGGATAAATGTATCCGCACTTGGGACTGCAACAGTGGTCAGGTTGAAATATTTTTATAACCTTTGTGGTCTACCATTTACATTGAACAGTTGGGCTTATATATTTATATGGTGATTCTTTCTCAATGCAGTGTGTTGGTTCTTTTCATATTGATGACGATATCGGGTGCTTGATCAATGAAGGTCCATGGGTGTTTGTTGGATTGCGAAATTCTGTGAAGGTACAAGTTGTTTTTACAGTTTATTATTAGTGTCTGTTGATGCAATTTCAGTTTATCATTGTTTTTTCTTTTGTGTAGGCCTGGAACTTCCAAACCCAAGCTGAGTTCTCTCTCAATGGATTTGTAGGGCAAGTTCACTGCTTGATTGCTGATAATGATCTGCTCTTTGCCGGAATAGAGGTTAGTTACTCGGACATTCTGTTTTTGACCTATGTCTCCATGTCTTTAGCTATTTAGGTCATTTCTGTTGAGTTTGTTTTTTATTCTCATTTTCTGTATCAATCCATATGTGGTTGCAGGATGGTATCATATTGGTTTGGAAATGGTGTTCAGAGACCAATACTCTTAAACCAACTGCCATGTTGAAGGGGCACAATGGTGCTATTTGTTCATTTATTATAGGGGCTAAGAAGCTCTATTCAGGTTCCAAGGACCACACCATAAGGGTACGTTTCTTAATTGATATTGATTTGCTCATGTTTGTGCGTTGGCAATTTGAAAGTGGATTTTGGAATAAATTTTCTCATCTCCTTACTCTTTACAGGCTTGGGACCTTGAAACTTTGCAGTGTGTGCAAATATTAAGTGGTCACACTGGAGATGTGACGTCTCTCCTTTGTTGGGATTGCTATCTTTTATCTGCATCTCTCGACAACACGATAAAGGTTTGGCTCTCTAATTGTGTTTGTGCGAATTTGTTTCAAGCACTTTGTCATTTTGTTGGGTTAGTTTCATTCTTGTGTTTTCATTAGATTTGGGCTACGACTGAGAGTGGGATTATTGAAGTGGTATCTGAACTCAAAGAATGCGTAAGTTTTAATGCTGTGATTAACCTTTCTTCAAAATTTGTTCTCATCTTTTCGGTTCCCATCTACTTTCAATTGCATGTTTTCTAATATCTCAATTTGTGCAGGGGTTTCTTACCCTTCGAGGCATACATGATGTGGAAGATAAGCCTATTCTTCTCTGCTCGTGCAGTGATAACACTGTTCGCCTCTATGATTTGCCTTCGTAAGTATCACTGACCATGAAACAGCCTCATTTCCTGAGTTAAAGATTAACTTATTGAGTGCCGTCGTGTCGTGGCTTTCAGATTTGAAGAAAGAGGCAGAATATTTACAAGAGGAGAAGCCAAAGTAGTTGAAACTGGCGTTGATAGACTGTTTTTCATTGGGGATGCCACTGGGGATATGACCGTCTGTAGATTACAATAGGAAGCTCTTACGAATCCCTTTTGTTGAGAAACTAATCCACTCTGATCTGATGCATTGTTTGCTAGAGAGAAACATTGTAATTGCACGCAATTTTGTTAATGTTAATATGTAAATTCTCGTCTCCATAGGCTTAAATAAGATTGTTGTTTATTCTTTTTCCCTGTGCTTGAAATGGATGTACATGGATCACTTAGAATTGAGCATAAATATGTACGGATACATAAATTTGCATGTACATGTTGCCTTGGGCAAATCCAAATATATCAATCACAGCTATAATCATCCGCCTGGAGTCCTTTTCTTCTTCCTCTCATCCAAAAATTGCATCAAATAAAAGCTTTATTTAAACATATAGTTTACTGATCCCAAAAAAACAAGAGGAAATACAGTCTACTAAAACTTTATACCAAAAAGCTCTATATTGTCATATAGGTAAAATTTCCTACGTAAATATCTATATATGGATCAAATCATTATAGTATAAGTTATTATAATCTTATTCTTACAT
>KV011161.1:77514-145049 GCA_001598015.1 Dorcoceras hygrometricum | reverse complement strand
CAAACACTCATATTCTCATTTGTAAGTGTGAGGATGTTGAGGAGTAGTATGCAATGGTACTTACGTTCAAATGCTTGAAAATACCTAAACTCACATTGTCATTAATCGAGCACAAAAGTCTTGAAATCGGGTATAATATAGGGAAATTAGTGCATACATGGTCGAAAATCAAGCACAAAATCTATATAATTGAGCATAATATGTGAGAACACAATAACCAAACACTCATATTCTCATTTGTAAGTGTGAGGATGTTGAGGAGTAGTATACCATGGTACTTACGTTCAAATGCTTGAAAATACCTAAACCCACGTTGTCAATTAATCGAGCACAAAAATCTTAAAATCGGGTATAATATAGGGAAATTAGAGCATACATGGTCTAAAATCGAGCACAAAACCTATATAATTGAGCATAATATGTGAGAACACAATAACGAAACACTCATATTCTCATTTCTAAGTGTGAGGATGTTGAGATGTAGTAGACAATGTATTTATGTTGAAATGCTTGTAGTAGACAACATGTGTTTATGTATTTTCAAGAAATGGGGAGGGAGTGAGATGAAAATTGAAGAGATTGGGGTAATATAATAAATTATAATTTTTGAGGAGTTTAAAACAAATTATTGGGTTGTGTCAGGGACTGGAAACAATAAAGTTCTGACCTGTGGACTGAACAACAAGATGAGTTTTGTTTTGGGGATTTTTTCACAATTTTCCCACAGGGTATCACAAGGACAATTTTTAGGATTTATTGTAATTATCATAACAGTAAGGGTCGAGATGAGAATTCAGAACGTACTGCACACACACATATATGTGTGTATATATATATATATATATATAAAGAATGATATGGTGGGCACCATACATGGGCACCAGGCTGACGTGGCACTTCCTGGTGCTGCCACATAAAATATTTGCTCAAAAGAAAGAAACTAAAATATTTTTAAACATTAGATGGATCATGTGTAACGAATTCATATTTCTAAGACAGTTATTTATTATATCATATAGAATATTTAACGACATTAAAAAAAAAAAAACGATAGTATGTACATATCACGAACGCACAACCAAATGCAGATCCCAATGCAACAGAGGTAACTATCAACTTTTTTTTTCTCTATGAAATATGTAAATGATTGTATCTTGACATATTGGATACCATAAAAAAAAATTTCTCATAATTTAAATAGCAACTTAGTTTTAAAGTAATAAATAAAATAAAATGTATATAAAAAATATAAATCTCTAGTTAATATATTTAAATATTTATGTTGAATTTATTAACAATGAAATACACAATACATTGTAAATATCGATCATGTTTAATATTTTCATATAAATATATCGGATAATAATATTTACTCCATATTTTATTAGTCACACTCCACTTTTTAACATTTTAAATACCAAAAACACCATTTATTATTTTGTCCAAAATGGTAATGATATCTAACATATTTTGCATAATTCCTCGATTATGTTCTACTTTATATTTAAAATTATTTAATTCAAATATGATTCATTCCTTGAAAAAAAATAGAAATAAAAATAAATTCATGAGTTAAAATATTGTGTTATCTACATAATACATCAGGTTGTACTGAGGATATTTTTGTTAATTTGTGAGTAAATATAATAATGGATTGTGAATAGTTGAATGTGTAGTGTAAAATATTAAATAATATCTAATATCATCCATACCATAATGGAGCCTAAGGCTACGTTCGGACACATTTTATAAAAACGTTTTCAGTGTTTTTAAAGTTAAAAACACTTAAAATATGTGTTTGGATAAGATTTTATAACATGTTTTTGAAAATATTTTTAAAAAACTAGTTTTGAAATACACTTTTTGAAGAACAAGTGAAAGATGTTTTATAAATGCTTTAGAATACAAAATATAGGTAAATTTTATGCGGATGATCAATTAAATGTTTTTTATTATATCAATTTTTTGAATGCTATGTTAATACTATTTCTTAATTATTAATAATTTTCTAAAAAAATTATCTAAACATTTTGTAATTTAAAAATATTCTTATAAAATAGTTGTCCAAACGCATACTTAACTTTAAAAAAACTTTCAAAACTTTTTTCAAAATTTTCTAAAAACACTTTTATAAAAGTATTTTTAAAACATATGTCCAAACGGAGCCATAATATTTTGCAAATACCTTATATTTGCTACACTTGTAAGTTGTTGCATTTGCCTTGAATTTAACTGGAGTAGTTTTAGGGTCTCACGCATAATAACTCAGGGAAAACATTATTTTTTAACTTTATTGGATTTCTATTTTAGTCTTATTAATTAATAAAATTTAGTTATTTGCTCACTAACTTTTACTTTTACAATATTTTGTCTTATAAGGATTAAACATTGTCACTAGGTCAAAAGTCATAATTGTTAGTTAATGTATAATTTTTTTTCTTATATATGTTGCACAACAGAATGCACATATAATGTGTGTTAGATATGCTAGGTTCATGTGTTGGGAGGTGCGTGTCTAGCTGCTGGTGCTGTCTTATTTTTCTTAGAATCGATCTTACCATTTTTCTTCCGTCGGTCTCATCCCCAACAGAGATTATATTATCCGTTAATATCTGGTATCACACTTTTTATAGTCTATCTATCCAACCAAATCAAGCGATGTAGTATCAACAGCTAGACGTATGAGAGCTTTTCAAAATGTCCCTCATTCAATACTACTCTCACTCTATACAATAAACACAGCGATTATATTTTAAAATAAGTGTGTGCAGTTTTAACCGGAAAATTCCTGATTAAAATATAAAACTCACTGGTATAGCAATAAATCTAGGGATTCTGAATTTGAAAGAAATAAACTTAGTAGAATCAAATAATCTAGTCAGGAGCAAAATCTGGTGGGCTATGAAATCATATGGCATGTTCGGAGGAAAAAATACTCCTTATATGCTAGTAGACTTGATGACATATCATCAAAATATTTTCGTCTAAGTTGAAAAACCCCTAAATTTGTTGTCATATAATTTATTTTACAACCTAGTCGATAATTTCAGTAAAGATTAGATATTATGAATAAAATAGGACCAAAATAATACAATGTTAAGTTAACATACCATTCATTACCCAATTTTTACGACACGACTAAAAAGAAACTAGTAAAGTTAGAGTATAAAAATGGCATTCCTATTAGCTCATGTCGCGATATGATAATGCTAAAAAACAAATTGATGTTATGATATGGTAAATGGGACATAGAAAACTACATTTTAAATAACACAGGCATGTGGCATTATATACAAAATTCGGAAGATTTATTTACCAAAGATGAATGATATACAACACAAGATATATGATACACACATCATTACACGATATATTGCGATAATAAAACAAATTCTATTAAAAAAAGGAAAATTTCCGAAGCTCATGTTGAACAGTCAAATACAAACAAAAAAAAAGTAGGAGTAGAAAACAATGAAAAAGTTCTACTCCAAGAAAAAAAAATGGGAAAGAATATATGGAGAAAAAGGAATGCCCACTAAAAAATTTGTCCACCATCATAAAACAAGGCTCTTCCATTCATTGCCAGGAAGAAATATCAAGAAAATATTGACAGGACAATACCCTCCACAAGAAATCCCCAGCATATATATATATATGCCACCACCACCTCTCCATTACCATCACAAGCTTCTGGTGACTCAGAAGAGCATGAAAAGATACAGTCAAAAAGAAGAAGCAAAAATGGAGAAAGATCATGAGATGAGAAAAGGGCCTTGGACAGAAGAAGAAGATGTCCAGCTCGTATTGTACGTGAGCTTGTTCGGTGATCGGCGATGGGATTTCATCGCAAATGTTTCAGGTTTGAAGGTGGCGGGCGATCCGATGTTCCGGTAGGCTTATTTTGGGCATGAATCGGTAATTTTGAGAGAGCCCAAAAAGATTCACTTTGCAAAATTGATTTTGTTGTCTCAGGTCTGAAAAGAAGTGGGAAAAGTTGCAGGTTGCGTTGGGTTAATTACTTGCATCCTGGCCTCAAAAGGGGAAAGCTGTCCCCTCATGAAGAGCGCCTTGTTCTTGAACTTCACTCCAAATGGGGAAACAGGTTCGTTTCACTATTTAAGTATATTGTTCTGGTTTATTTAACAGGTTGATCAACCAAGGTGTGTGACCAATCATCATGATTCGGCTTTATTTCCGTGTCTATGATTATTGTTCACGCGCGTATGATTATAACTCTATATATATATCCGACATGGGAGTTTTATATCAGTAAATTGGGAAAGTTCTTGTACTACTGAGATCATGATGAGAATGCTAATATACGTCTGATTAACTGGGTGACTAGTGCCTTATTTATGTTGATTTGTCATATATTTATGCATGCGTTTTGTTGAATTTCAATACTTAAACAGTACTATTTAGTTTCGTAGCTCTTGGTCTTCGATCGTTTGTGTCATATTTAATGTAGACAGTATACATAATGTATTAGTTAACTTGCAGATGGTCAAGAATTGCTCAGAAATTACCTGGTCGCACCGATAACGAAATCAAGAACCACTGGAGAACGTACATGCGAAAAGAAGCTCAGCAGAAGAAGAAGAAATCAGCCAGGTCCCCATCATCACCTTCATCTTCGTCTTCTTCATCGTCATCTTCGAGTAACCCGACACTGGAATTTCCTCCTGTCACAAATGAACGTAGCTTCTTCGACACCGGAGGGCTGGAGTTGGTTCCTGGGGAAAAGAAAACTGGAGGGGAGATAGAGGATCAAAGCAGCAACGGTTATTCCATGGATGATATATTGAGAAACCTTGAGTTTGCTGAAGAGAACTGCAACCTCACAGCTCAGGAAATGGCGTCTTCCACATGTGATTATTACCCAATTGAATCCTTGTGGTCCATTGATATCGAAGAAGAAACCAAGATGCTTATGCAGCCAATGGGCGGCCATGATCTTCTCAATTCTTTTCCTTATAACAATAACTATCACACAGCTGGCTAACTAATAACAAGAATATCATTTGTTCAACCATTCCAAATCTTCTGGTTTTACTAAGTATATATTGTTAAGCTATGATAATTAAGTGTCAGTGGCCCTCGTCGGAGACGTGGCGGAACGAATAAGTTGAGAAGGTACGTAGTATCATAGAGTGTAGCTGAAGATTTGGGGCGAGTTCTAACTTATGTACATATTTAGGGCTCCCTGAAGTTGGTTCCTGCCAGAGACGGCACTGTGTAGTTTGTTTACTTCCTACTTATAGGTGAAGTCTAGATATTTTGCGAGTGGGTTGTAGATCAATTAATAATCTCCTGTTGGAGGAATGTAGTCTTGTAAGGTTCATATTCAGACTCTTTAAGTGTTGATTTTCGTTGTGTTCACTTGCTATCATGCATTTGAATGTAAAACAAGTTTTCGGGCATCGGAAAACAGTATATTGGCATATGCACTGACCTATTGTCCGTTTTATAAAAAAAAAAGAAATTTAAACCCAATAATTCAGACTGATCTCACAAGGAAAAAATATCCCGCTTGATGATTTAACTTGATCAATCTAGCATGATTTCTCTGATGTTGATTGTTGCCGTCATGTGCAGAAAACCAGATTAAGAATTATTGACAAACTGAAATTTGACTAATAAGTGAAACCAGAAATAAACAAGTTATACATGGACCAATTTTATTATATATCATCTAATATTAACTAGGAATTTGAAGTTATTATCACCTATATGTCCATCACTTTCATGCATAAATACAAATAGAGCCAAGAAAACAAGCCAACGATTAAAATAAATGGTTCTAGCTAAGCTAGGCTTAGCCATCAAACTTCTTGTACCACGGTCGCGGATTTGTGTTTAAGTCAGAACCAATGGATGCCAATAAAACTTCTAGTTAGTTTGCGATCAATTATGATTTGTTCGATGATTTAGTTAATCTCAAATGAACTTTTCGTGGTAAGATTTAGACATATGGAAATAGTTAAATGCGAGTGGAGTGATGTGATCGGGATAGGTATGATGCATGACACGGCAAAGAATTCATGGTGGCCACTCGGCAATTAAAGGTATATATCTACTAGATTCTTTGTTATCCCCAATTTGCTAATATATTTCTAAAGGAGATATCAAAACCCTATCTTGTTGAAATATATGGTTAAAAAATATGTGTATTTATATCAATTGTGAATTGAATATGAAACAACTCTCACAATGAACACATTTGTGAGCTTGAAGGCATAACAGGTGGAATTGGAGTAAATGACCCCTCGAATTAATTTATAGTGCCCCTTTACTATTTAATTATTAGTTAGTTAGATAAGCACAATGGCCGATTAAAGTGGGGGGTTCAAAATATATGGATTCCAAGTGCGTGCGGGAAATGGTATTTGATATTTTATAATTAACCTTGTCAAGAATCTATTATTTAGTACAAAATTAAGGCCTAATATTTGCTTACTTGATCTTTCCTCAGGATGAAACCTTTGTGTGACCATAATAGATTAAATTATTATTTTCATTCAACATTTGACTCACGTTCGATAATTATTAGAATAAGATTTCATTAGATTATACAATCATGACTTAAAATACATATACATCTTATGTAACCTAAACTTCCTCTGATACCGACCTGAGAATTATATTCTTCACCTGAGGCTAACGAGGTGGTCTCTTCGGAACAATATGATGCAACCAAAACGTCCTCGAGTCTAGACTTTTGAGAACTCTATTCTTCGCCTGAGACTAACGAGCTGGTGTCTTCAGGACGATATTGTCTTGAGCCAAACCTGCACGCAATAGCAAACGTCAGAGGGCGTCGAAAGTGTCTCCGGTGAATCCCTCTGATGCTTAAGTCGGTCAAACTATTGAAAAGTGATGGGCTGAATAATCTATTGGTGCATGTGAATTAAGACTGATATATTTGGTAAATCGGACGTACCTGAGGTTTTATACAGGGCTTGTTGCATTAACGTGAGCAGCTTGTCCTACATGAGATACGATTGGGCGGGATCCGCCTCATGACGTTCAAGCATCTTTCACGCGCAACGTATATTTGAGTTTTTATAAAGGGCATGTTGCATTAATGTGAGCGGCTTGCCCGATACGACTGGGCGGGATCCGCCTTGCGACATTCAAGTATCTTTCATGCGCAACGCATATTTGTAGGCTTGACCCATGCAATCATATGAGAGGATTACTCTCCGAACTACCTGACGTGCGTGATGGCAGCCATCGGCTCGGGGGTAGCTTTTCGTTTGGGTATTCGGGTTTCGATATATGTTATAACATAGTAACCACAAGACTCATGTACTCAGGTCCGATGTCTTGATCCCGAGGTAAGTTATAGTCTAGTATCAACTTCTTAAATTGTCTCGTCTCACAAATCAAAATGTAGTTTCTGTGTTTTAAAGTCGTACAATTTGGTCTAGTCATGTATGGGCTTATTAAGACTTCAATCACGTAAAAATTAATAAAAAATAAAAAAAAGAATCGAATTTGGGCTCCATCTCACGATCGATCATAAACAATTTCGAGGCCTGCTTATATCTTACTGTTAATTTTGAAAATGTTGCATTAACTAAAATTCATGATAATAATATAAATGAGATTTACACTTGTGAACCGACTTACAAAGCATATAAATGTCTTGAACGTTAAGTTCAAATATTCTCAGCTGATGCGAAGTGTTCGTTGCACTATAATTTTACTTTTCTACTATGTTATAAATTTATGCCTTTAAAACCTTACTCCTTTCTTAATTGTCTACAGTATCATGAGCATACCAGGAATTGGCATGCAATAATTTAAAGGTGGACGTGAATTATTTCGCACAACTAATTATGAAACTGAAACTGTGTGAATGTACACGAAACAACAGCACTTGTAAGGATATATCTTGAAAATGGACTTCCTGTTTGGGTCACAAATTCATTAGGTGTTTGACATGGGCTTTCCAGCAGGGCATCAGCCCATTAGTAAAGTAAACATTTTGAAAATAAAGTGTACAAAGACATATCATGCTTAGAAAAGGAGAGTCAAACCTAGGTGGGATTTTCCATATTTTTCTCCGTGAGTAAGAGTTTATTTATCTTTTGCCTACTCAAATTATGCCCAAAACAAATTAATAAATAAAAAAACCATTGTCATGGTTTACTTCTCTTACGAGATTGTAAGGCTCAAAATTAGTAAGAACTTCTAATTTAATAACTAGAATTAAAGATACTTGGATTAAAATATATTTGTATAGAATTTCTACATTTGGAATGACATAAGCAAATTTATGTTTAATTAATCAAAATTAACTCATAATCTCGTTCTCAAATCTCAATTGTCAACATATGTCAATTAAAAAAAAATTATTAATTACGGGTTTCGCCGTATGCCGAACCTCGTACGCTTCCAACACTTCATTTGAGCTACTCCATTGTCTTGGTCAGTGATTGGACGGTGATGGAAATTAAATACTTTATTTTTCTTTTCTTTTTTAGAAAAAAAAAAATGCGAAACTGCGAATTAAAAGAGTGGAATTAAATTTTTGGTAACGCAATTATCGGGTTAGCCGATTTGTCAATGTTAGGTGAGACAACGGTATGGGTCAGTCAACTCTTTTGACATATTTGAATTTTTGCATCAAATCTACTTTTCATATGTTTCCATGTATTAATGAATACGCCCTCCTCCGCACACTCATTTAAGTCCGTGTTTCATATCTATTAAATAAGTATTTGGGAAATATAATATGTTTAAACGACTTTTAGTTTTACCTTTTATTTAATAATTGTTTTGACGGATTTAAAAATTGTTGAATGTAGTAATGTATAAGGTATACTGATAAAATATTAAATACATGAGAGAAAAAATATTGCTAATTAAATCAACGAGTTGGCTGGGTTATTAAAATGCATTACAATCTAGTTCGATTATTATCAGACAGATGATGTTTGATATCTGTGTGCTACTTTGACTTAATTATGTCGGAATTTGAAACTTTATAGAAGTGACCTATTTATCCTAATAATTTGACTAGGTCTAAGATATTTCACCCACGCAAGTCAGTCACGTGCATTTGAAATGCTACTTGATTTCACATAATTGCCATTTGATTTCAAACAAAATATTCTGATGTTTTAGAAATGTTTGTTTTAAAATAGCATTTTCTAATAGAAAGAAATGATACGATGGGCATCTTACATGGATATCATGTGGGCATGAGCTGACGTGACAGCACCAGAAAATATCACGTCAGCCTAGTGTCCACCATATCAAATTTGTTCTAATAGAATATGGTTTTCTAATATATATTTAAAATCTCCCTACCGCAATTTTTTGAATGACTTCTATGACTATGATAAATATACCAATAATTGCAACAAATGACGAAGAAACATTACTATAATTTTGGCCCTTAATTATAATTAAGCCCTTGACATCATACTAAAATATAAATTGCGATAATGCTGAAACTTCAAATAGTGTCATTCCTAAGATATTTTTGCACTTTTTAACAAACGACTTGAGTATTTATCATCTAGAAATTCCAGAAAATTGGAATATGATGAGAGAGATATGGCCTCCTAAGTCAAATATTTTTACTCAAGCCAGTTTCATTGTGCACAAGTGTCTTTTGAAGCAACTCTTCTGAGAGAGAAGAATATATGAAAAACAATTCTCCAACCTTTTAATTTGTATATAAATATGTGTGAACTCCTCAAATAAGAGATTAATTATTTTTTCAAAGTAGTATCAAAATGAAAAATAAAAAAGGAAATGGACGTTTGGCACACACCCTGTGTGGCACACACACTGACACACAGGGTGTGCAGAATGCATAAAAGAAGCCAAAAACTGGAGTGAAATAAAGGCTAAAACTAAGACTTAGCAGCACATTACATTTGTTTGGTAGCTGTTGTCTGCCGCATCCTTATTTGAAATCTCCCCCTTCACACCCGCCATCCCTTTTCACACACGACTCCATTTGACTCTAAATCTCTCATAATATACAAGTCCATATTTCTTGGAATTTCTACACACCAATGGCGGTCTCCAGTTCCAGTAGGCATGCGAGAATGCCGGAGCTTCAGTCCACAAAGTTGTGGAGGGAACAAAGAGGGGAAATCAGTCCCGAGAGAACTGTGGTCTGGGCCGAACCTTCGAAGCTGAAAACTGATAAAAGAGTTCCAGTCATATATTATCTGTCCAGGAATGGGCAGCTGGAGCATCCTCATTTCATGGAGGTCCCTCTTTCATCTCCTCAGGCCCTCTATCTCAGAGGTATGTATATTAAATTTAATTGGGAAAGACGACATTGTTTGCATGGAGATATTGATTAACTGGTTGATGTTTATTGGATAGACGTGATCAATCGATTGAATGTCCTTCGTGGGAAAGGAATGACCTCCATGTATTCATGGTCTTGCAAACGGTACTACCATATATGTTTTCTTCATTGATTTTCAGTGCATAGTTTTTTTTTGTTGGATGGGTTCATTGAACTTCTGGTTTCGACGCGGGATTCAGGAACTACAAAAATAGATTTGTTTGGCATGATTTATCGGAGAATGATCTCATACACCCGGCGCACGGAAATGAATACGTTCTCAAAGGATCGGAGCTTCTGGAGACCACGTTCATGGAAACGCTTTCTTCTTTCCAAAGGCAGCAGCAGCCTCTGGCTCTGCCGCCGCCGGCGGGGGATAACCAAATCATCGGAGTTCATGATCTAGATTATCCCAAAGCCTCAGCGGAGAGACGGCGGCGCAACCAGTCCTGCAGCTCCATCGACTTCAACCTACACGAGTACGGCGTCTACAAGGCGGATACCTCCAGCGGCACCGACGCCTCTACTCAGACCGAAGACAAACGCCGGCGCCGTCGTGCACACGGGGAGATAGTCGAAGACGAGATCGAGATCTCACCACCGACCTCCGACTCTAGCCCCGAGACACTTGAAACCTTAATGAAATCCGACAAACGGCCGATACTGATCCCCGCGAAAGAGAGTGAGGATCCAACGGCCAACAACCATCGGGAAAAAGGCAAGGCGTCGTCAGTTCTTATGCAGTTAATATCCTGCGGCTCAATATCCTTCAAGGACTGCGGTACTGGCCAGGGTCTAGGCTTGATATCACAGTACAAGATGAGAATGCCACGTGCGGGAGCAACTGTAGGAAGGGGACGCGTGAAACTGGAGGAGAAAGAGTACTTCAGTGGAAGTATCGTGGAGACAAAGAAAGAGGAATATCCCAGCCTCAAGAGGTCCACCTCTTACGGTGCGGAACGGTGCGTTTCAACTGAGTGTACCCTTCACATGTTTTGTTTTTCTCGATTGATTCTATTCGAAAATATTTGGTTTTACGTATCGTTTTCAACTGTGTACAATATATGCCTACTTTCCCTCAATAATGATCGCATCATGACAGTGAATCATTGCAAAAATCTGCATGGGGATTTTGCAAAATCTCCCCACAAAGAATACAGGTCAACTTTTTTACCATAAAAATGCTGAATGATGGAGTTTTTGGTAATGGATTTGCAGGAGCTCACAGTTGGAAATCCCGGAAAAGGATCTCAGAGAGAAGTGCTCATCAAGAAAACCTAAGACACAGCAATCCTCGACCCAAAAGGAAGAAACCAATGGACTCACTTGCAGCGCTACCATTATTGATTCTTGTCCTTGAAATGGCATCGTTATTATTATATATATAAGGAGCCTAGAACAAAACTTGTAAAATCCTAGTGGTTGATTCTGTCT
Source organism: Dorcoceras hygrometricum (assembly GCA_001598015.1). Lineage (NCBI taxonomy): Eukaryota > Viridiplantae > Streptophyta > Magnoliopsida > Lamiales > Gesneriaceae > Dorcoceras > Dorcoceras hygrometricum. Next base: position 133,297 of record KV011161.1, on the reverse strand, counting down.
TATCAATCATCTCAAAGTAGAACGTAGTTACGTGCTGTATCCGAAAAATAGGGGACTTCATCTGGCATGTATTTATGGGAATTAATTCCTCATCAAATGGCCTTAAATTAAACTTTCAAGTGTTTATAGTTTAATACAAATCAAGTAATGGTTACGAATAATCCTCGCATATTTCGAGGATCACAAATACTCCAAACGAAAAATTGCTAGTCTTTAAGATTTTTTTTAACATATTTTGGATTATCTAATTATCCTAATCATAGGATTAGTTACTTGTTTTCAAAGGCCCGAGCTCCGATTACTTTCTAACTTGTATTTAAACACATGTTCAGAAAATGGTTAGAATACATAAATCTTAGATATAGTGCACCCATGTGTCCTCAATACTATTTCAAAGGGACAAATCCCTCCATGTCCAATATACATACGTGTATATAAGTGGCATGCTAAGTGTATATACCCATGAGACTTCACTTCAATAAAATCGTAACATTAAGTGCTTATATATACGATATAATGATCGATTAGTAATATATGTTATAAGGAGGACCAATAGTCAAAGAGTATATGGAACAATCTTGTTTCAGAATTAGATCGAACTATGGGTCTATTGCGCTATCTATATATATATAAATTGAGGTTAATGCATCGGCATGTGATACTTCCTTGAATTATCACTTCTTTCCATCTCAGTTTGGATTTGGTGTGTGGATGTTTCAACAAATTCCTCGTGAAGTGGGGACATTATTATGGGCGGAGCTCTGACTTTTTACGTTGGGAATTCAAACAAAGTTGTCGCTTGTACAAATATGGGGTACTGAATTAAACTAATGCGAAACTCTGGTTTTTTTTTTAAAAAAGTTGATTAGACCTGGTGTTGAATTACAAAATAAAATCATAAGAAGACACAGAAAAGGAAAAAAAAACAAAAAAGAACTTGAGAGAATACAGAGAAAAGGTGCGTCGGTGTGAACGTTGAATAGTTGGAGGCACCTCTCCACTGACATGGAATACCGGGATGTTTCTGCATCTCATTCCATTTTTAAATTACCTAAAGATTGGGATGCTCGAAAATTATATTTTTTTTTATTAGAGAAGAAATAATATTTTTGAATGTGAGATGCATTGATTTTCTTTAGAGAAAAGAAATCAGGAGCATGTGCATATATTTTTTCTAATAAGAATCCAATCAAACTTAATGTTTGTGTCCTTTTCTAATATAAAGTGTTTTTTTAGCAAATATCTCCTTGTTCTATCATATAATAAGCATATTTTCAAACGGAGCGATTGTGTATTAAATTGTTGAATTATACATTAACGTGTATATTAAAATTTCATGTGTGTTTACCAAGTGCTGACATTTTCATGCTAAGCATAATATCGACAAATAAAAGGTTCCAAACGGCATTGTTGCTGGATCAATTGGTTTAACCGATTCGACTATGAACCCGTCCTGAGTCTGATTTAAACAAGATTATATAACAGTTTTTTATCGGTTTGTCCAGTCAAATCTAATCAAGAATGGATTGAGTCGATAAAATAAGTAGATACTGGTTTGACTGATATATATACATATTTTTTGCAAAAAAAATTAATTCAAATTTAAAACCTTGTTAATTTTTTTTCAAGATCTAACGAGTTGAGTTTGATACCTTGATTAATATTGGTTACATGTGTACATGACTATTTTGATCTATTTTTTTTTCGTTTAAAAGTATATCTGTACTATGATACAATTGAAAAAATCTTTTTAATTGTTTTTAACAAATTGATCAGGTCATATGTTTTGAGGGTCAGTCGAATCCAACGGTGTGGATTTGTCACCTAAGATTGATTTAGTAATATTTCTCTCTCGTACGTCACTCTTTCCCCCAAAAACGAAACAAGTGAAACCCTTATAAATTGGCTTAGAAAATAACAAAATTCCTGATAAATCGCCACTAAATAATATTGTAATTTGATGTGACATAGTTAATTTGCACTCGCACCTCGGAATCAATTAGAGAACCTTCATCGCGATTACCATATCCGGTTAAAACTTACAAATTTCTGGGTTTTGATTTGAATCGGGAAAAAGTTTGAATCTCGCGTGCATCCGTCTAGCAATGCGAGAATTCTATGGTGTTTGTTATTCATTGTCAAATTTTAGATTGCAGGGATTCGTCGCCTAGCCAGGTAGCTGGTACGTTTTTTCACTTTTTGTTAAAAAATAAAGTTCACTAGGACTTTTTAACTATCTACATCAATGCTTGTAGCTGTGGCACATTTCTTGTTGGTCTTTTTAATGCCTCTGGATTTTGGGTGGAATGGAATATGCACATGCTCCGAGTTTATATTGACGCCAGTGTGGCAGAGTTTTGAAACTTATTGAAATGTCATATGATGCATGGACTTGTTAGGAGAGTTTGAGTTATTTGGATTTCATACGTTTTATTGGTCTCATGAGATGGAGTATATCGATCCATGCCCCTGAAAATGTCAACTGTCTTAAAGTTTGTATTTTTGTTTCTTTATATGTTATGACATAAGATTCTACAGTACTTTTGGCTGTGGCAAAATTTGTATTGGTTCAGGTTTGATAAATCTGTTAAATGGCAATGTTGGGCATCACAACTCTCACCTCTTAAAGAGGTTGTGTATCATTGATATCTGTATACAAAGAGATTGATCCATAAGTTCTGATCACATTAATAAGGAGTCGTGATTTGGACTCTGAACGTTGCACATGTTGGAATTATTCTTGCCATATCTATGAATCCACCTCACATGAGCATTGTCACATTATTTTTGTCTACAAAGTGAACTCAGTGAAGTGGTGAACCAGATACTCTTCTATTTACTGTTTCTTTAGTCTTTCCAGGACAAAGGATTTTGGATGACCAAAGGTGGTGACTTAATGACTGATGGAGACACTGCTTTTGACAATTCGACTGTAATGGAACCTAAGTGTGCCCATCAATGGTTGTCCGATGTTGGTGGACCAGAATTATTTCCTAACAAAATACAAGCTGTAGAATCCTCAATTTGCGAAGAAGATTTAGGAATCTCCATGGTGAATGCACTTCCTTGGGCCAGTTCTCCTGAGTTTCAACCGATGTCGTCAGTGCCTAATCTAATCATGGATCCCCTATTTGGCTATGAGATAAACAAACCTGCCAACTTGCCTGAAAGAAATATGGTTACTGAGATAGATGGCCCAAATTTCAGCAAAAGAGTTACAAATGAACTCTTTGAGAATGATTCACCTGTTGGTTTATCTGTTTCTTATGCTTTTGAAACCCAAGAATCTGGTGTTATAAGCTGTGGTCGAAGTGGAGAAACCAATGATGATCAAGTTAAAGATCCTGGAAGTGGACTGCATGATGTAGAGTCCAGCTTAGAACTGTCCTTGGATCAGACGTACAACAGGGGAAATGAACACACTTTGATATCCGTAGGACAACCCAATGATAAGGAAGTTGGAACAGCATTGATGGTTCAGTCATATGACATCAACGATGCTAATATTAGATGTATGGGATCAACTTTTGAAAAAGGCGTTGAAAATACCATATCATTGACCAGTTCCTCCATAAAACAGGATTCCACTGGTGCATGTTTTGGTTGCTATAATGGTGAATCTATAGTCGATGTCCTGTCAAGGCCAGTTAGTAGCTATACCTTACTGTATGAACCATGTTCAGTTCAAAAATCAGGAAAACATACCAAACGGAAGGCCTTTGTGCAAAATGGTCAGTCACCTAAATCCAGACTTGACCCTACACCTAAACGCAAGTTAGAAACCAAACCTGCTAGGAAAGAAGACCGGTTCCCATCAAATGTCAGGAGTTTGTTAGCAACTGGGATCCTTGATGAAGTGCCCGTGAAATATGTTTCTACATCACGTGAGGTAATTTTTAAGGTTTATTTAGTTCTTTTTTTTTTCACGGGTTTTGGTTTTTTTTGATGGACCGACTTACTTGACGTATTCTTAAATGTTTGAAGGAGCTTAGTGGAATCATAAAAGGATATGGCTATCTTTGCGGGTGTCAATCATGCGACTATTCTAAGGTAAAACCTCATATGGTAATATCTTTTGGAAAACCTGATGGTAATCTCTTACTTTATTATGACTATGCATGTTAATATTTTGGTTTTCATGGAGGCGCTAAATGCATATGAATTTGAGCGTCATGCTGGCAGTAAGTCAAACCACCCAAACAACCACATTTATTTCGGAAACGGGAAGACCATCTATCAAATTGTGCAGGAGCTAAAAAGCACCCCAGACAGCATGTTATTGAATGCAGTTGAGACAATTACTGGCTCCCAGATAAATCAAAAGGCCTTTCTTAGTTGGAAAGGTAGTGAATTTACCATATGAAACCTTTTTACTCTCCAATTTCACGGTGCCTAATCCTTTGTTTCTTCTTCTAGAATCATTTCAAGCTGCCACTCAAGAGCGTCGGCGTATTTATGGGAAGGAAGAACTAAATGAGTGATTAGGTCAAGACAGGAACCTTATTTGGATGTGAATGGGTTATTTTGATGCACGTGGACACAAGAACAAGGTTTTGGTAAGCTTTGTACATTATGAAATGGGTTACTGGGATTACAAATAAGTCAGTTATGAATCTGCCTGGTGTAGTTTTGGATGCAATGGATTGATCTAAGTGTTGAAAAAAATCTCCATGACCCGCATTGGGAATAAAAACTAAGTATAGCGTCGATTTCGCTATATTTTGAACGATGCCGTACCATCTAACAATACGCATAGTATGATGCCATAAAATATGGATATATTTTAATGCCTTTTAAATGACACTTCATTTGGCTGTTCGTTGAAGATAGAAGTGCATTAAAAAACCCATAACGAGATTTGGCTAGAACCCTATGTAAACCATAGCTTTTGCCCTCTTTAACGTGATTAATGCTACACTAACCAAATTTCCAGGAATTAATGACTTGAGATGTCGCTAGCTTCTAAAAATACACATGCTTTTACAACTAGTTAAACGAGTATGTGGAGGGAAAATTCGTACATGGCAGAGAGCAGTGCGCCCATCTGCATATCGACAGCCCCGATACATTTGGGGCCATCCATGGGTTGGGATCTGTAATACGGGTGGTAGTAGTGACCTTCTGCCAAGGTCCGATAAACGTGTCATGTCACGTATGAAGCTAACTATAGTAATGTACATAACCGCAGCCACATGCCAAACTATGGTAAAATTAAACGAGGCAAATCTCACGTAGTATCTTTGTCTTGAAACACAAAGATGCCTAGTAGAGAATGGGAAAGGAGAGGCTAAAAATTTGACATGAAACACTAAGTTCTGTTATCAAAACATCCTTTGGCTATCAGCGACACCAAATTTAATCCAGGAAAATAACATTACCCTCAATAATGGACCAAGAAATACAAAAAAGACTTCTTAAACTTTAATTGCATACTTCCTCACAGGAAAGTACATCTCTTTCTTTTTCTGCTTTTCTGTCTTCAATGAAGCCTGCAAACGGGGGACGTTCACGAATAAACAACACTTGTAAAAAGAGATAAAATAACGAGATATGCATATTGTTTCAGCAGTTTCCCACGGATGAAGAACACGGCTACAAGGATAATAATGTACGGTGACCGAAACAGCAAACAAATATGCAAGCATAAGAATAGAGTAGAACCGAAATAACAAATGGATGGAAATTATTATAAATCTATCTAATTCAGATCAATTAACAAACTATGAAGTTAATAGTTATCTCCCATCATTACGTACCACAAACATTTGCTGCAATACACACAAAAAGATCTCAGTTAAAGTTGGTCTCTTTTCATCCAAATGCTAAACAGTAGGGTCAAATGAATCACAAACAAGTTATTTATTGTACTTTCTACTCGATATTATTATGATTTTCATTTACAAATTAAGCAGAAGCCAGATATCTTATGGATGGTTTAATATTATAAACTCGAAAAACATAAATTCATGAAACCCCCAAAAAATTATCAACATACAAATAAGGCAAATGTAGAATCTCATTTTTAAAGAAAAAGAAGAGATTAACTATGGGGGCCATAGGCAAAAACATGAATTCATCAGCTTCACCACAGCCCTAGCATTCTAATTTGCACCAAGTAAGAACAGATGAAGCACCAACTAATAAAACGAGGCAGCAAGCAAAATATTGCACCAAAAATAAAATCTTTCATGAAAACCACACCAATATTTTTAAAACTCTAGTAGGCAAGATAGAAATAATCATAAACCTGGTGTTTAGTGAGGCGGCGGCGAATGGCACGGGTCTTCTTGGGGCGGAGATCAAGGGGCAAATACTTCTTGTTCTTGTACACTTCCCTGAGAGCAGCCTTCTGCTTCTGAGAAATCACGGTCAGCACCTGGGCAATGGAAAGTCTCACCACCTTAATCTTGGAAAGCTTGTTCGGAGCGCCACCGGTGACCTTGGCCACACGCAACAAGGCCAGCTCTGCCTTCAGATCTTTCAGCTGCGCCAAAAGCTCCGTCTTGCTCTTCTGCCTCAGCTCGTGTACCTTGATCCGAGCTACATAGCCAAAATTCAAATCATCATATTCAGAACATAAAAGAATTTTGAAAAATATATTCCTCTCCTATGAATGCTTAATAACTCTAAAGTCTAACCCATTTCCCGTTTGCTCGATCTCTCTCTGTGGATTTTTTCGGTAGGCAGTGACAAGGAAGATTCGAACGATGATGAAACAAACCCTAATGTGTATATATCTATGGATTTGGGCTTCAAAAGTTGAATCTTAGATAGTGGCAAATAGGTGGGCCGTGATCCAATGTGCATTTAAAAATCCGAATGCGTGCCACAAAAGGCCCAATCATTCCCACATATAGACCATAATTGTACCAGCGCCTTTCTATATTTTTCTTTGCAAGCCTTTTAATAAATTAATTTAGTTTGACGTTACCTCGCTGGACGTGTTTAGTATTGCATTTTCCAAAATTTGAGGGTTAGTTTAAGGTTCAACGTGAAGAATGTTTATATTTGAATTTGTGATCGATTCATATTTTATAATCATTAGATATCTTTTACTCAAATTTAAGCTGGGTTTTCACTGTTACTTGAGAATATTGTTTGGATTTTTTTTATTTAACACAATTGTATATTATAACCCATTAGAAATTGTAATGCCCGAGAAGATTATGTCGTGAGTAAGTAAATTGGAAATTCCGAACGTTAGTTTATTGATGAAGTCTGGTTGAGGATTCTTGAATTTCTTTTGGAAATGTTATGCTTCGAATTGGAATTCTTCTAGGTGAAAACTGGTTGAGATTTGAAGTTTGAGTTAATTCTTAGCAATTGGAGTAAAACGCTGCCGTTTTGGATGAAGTCTGGTGCGTTGCGTGAATTGGCGCGAGCATATGATGAAACGGTATCGTTTTGATAAGTGCTAAGAAATCCAGTCGACGCGCGTAATTTGAATTTCCAGACGTCAACGCCAGTCAACTCTACTGTAGCTTGCAGTTGGGTTTGCGAGAGAGTTAGCAACCAGATTTGATGATGTCAGCTATGCGACGTCGTTCGTATTAGATAGAATGCAGCGTTTAATACCACGTCTGGTACCAGCTTTTGTATTTTGAAACCAGTCGACTAGTAAGAAGCGACACCGTTTTGTGGATATTGAAACGCAGCATTTTGATGCAACGTCTGGTTGTTCAGCTTTTGGAATTTGAGAACCAGTCGTTGGCTTGTAAAACAGCGACCAGTCGAGAGATTTAAAACCAGTCGATGTTTGTTGTATCTGCTGGTTAACTAGTTGTGGGTGCAACGCGACGCCGTTTTGACTTAGGAAACAGGAACCGTAATACGACACCGTTTGAATTAATTAGCAGGACCAGTCGATGAAATATTTTAGTGTGACCAGCTGATGAGTTCTTTCAGTAGAGATCTGGAATCAGCCGTTGGTAGGTTGCGACGTCGTTTGGGTTAGTTGGTACGGCGTCGTTTTGATATGGAAATACAGCGACTGGTTGTTATGCTTAGTTATGCCATCTGATTGTAAAAGCCGATTATGTTGCAACTGGATATCACTGCAACTGGGTGTAGCTATTGCTTCCAGTCGTGAGAATTGTTAGCATCGGTCGCGAGAATTACTTTGTATCAAGAAGAACAGTTGATACGCTGTAAGCAGTGATCGAAGAAGCTGGGTTTCGAAGCGGTGGGAGTTTATCCTATGTTGATAGAGAAATACTCAACATGACACGTGGAATTCGAATTGAACACATTGGAAAGGCTGCAGAAAAAAACAGAGACCTTTTGCTATAAATAAGATTGAATTCGAAATCATTGAAACTGGATTTCAGACACCAGAATTTGCATTGGTGAAGTTCTTGGGAATTCTTGAGACAAAGCTTTAGAAAGAAGAATTGAAGTACCTCAGAACAGAGAAGTAACGAAGGTATAATTTGACAGTGAGAGTCAGGGAATTAGAATACTCAAGGATGATATTTTTTGAGTTGTCCCGATGAAATCACATACTTTTTGATTACTGTTTTTGATTTAGAACTTGAGTTATGTGTGTCGATCCATCACAGGTAGTGGATCTTTTATGTTTGCATGTGATTGCATAACACGAAGAGAATATGAATTGATTCTAATGCACAGGACTGAGATGACCTGATTTTCGAAGTTGGAGTTAACTTCGATAGATGGATATCCATGTCAAGATCGGATACGAATTTTGATGGCGTTAATGTGAAAGGGAATCAATTCTGAAACGAAGAATTGAGATAGATTCACTGCATTGCATCATAGAATTGATATTTTTGATGGCGTTAATGTGAAAGGGAATCAATTCCTGAAACGAAGAATTGAGATAGATTCACTGCATTGCATCATAGAATTGATATTGATTGATATATGTTTAATTGTTCTATTGCATATACCTGTTGATTATACTGAGATTGTTTCTCACCGGAGTATCTGTCTGTTGTCTTGTGTTGTATGTATGCATGATAACAGGTAGAAGAGAGCTAAATTGATTGGGCAAGGGTAGTGAGAGCTGGCTACCTAGATGAAGGGCAACAACTAAGAAGAACTTCTCGAGATCTGCTGCTAGTATAGCTTTGAAATAGTTAGCGTTAGCATGAACTCTGGTTTTGTTACTGCTGGTCAAATTTTGTATTGGCAAACATAACATGTAAAATTTGTTGTACTGGTTTGTTCTGTTTATGAATAAATAATTTTTGGAACATAGTACTATACTATTATCTATGACCAGCTTTTGGGACCAAATTAAAAAAAAAATTTACCAGATTTCACTACGTAAACTCGAGGTTGAAATTAAACGCTAATTAAACACCCATAAGATAAGAGTAGAAGACTAATTGTGAACAGAGAGCCTCACAGAAATTCTCCAATTATTCGACAAATTAATTCGATCTACCATTAATTATGTTTGAAATTTCAATAATTTTGATACTAGTTTACTACATGAATATTATCGAAACTCCTCGAAAAGCAGGCTAGGTGGTCCGACAGATATGAAAATAAAAAATATTAAAATCCGCAGTTAATGTTTTCACATAAAAAACCTTCGATCGTTGTATACTAAATAACTCATATGAACCGGGAAAATAATTGAGATCGACCTCTGATTATGTGGAGATGTTTGACCTAAAAAAAATAGAGAGAGGTAGGGTCAAGGCTTTTTCTTTTTCCACAAAGGTTATTGTCTCGATGATTTCTCTTACAATTATTTTATTCATTAATTTTTAGGCTATAAATAAAAAGAAATCCACTATTCGTAAAGAACTTTAATTTTAACTTTTAAATATTAACAGCCCTTATCCTTTTTAGTTATTATTAAGTATAACCTCCTACCCTTTTCGAGTAAATAAACTCCTACCCCTAATTGTCGATAGATATGGATGTTTTACTTTAAGAATCATCACAGTTATTGGTAGATGTTCATTAATTCACTTCATATTTCATTCGGAAACTGCCTTTTTTTCTTTTTTAATCTTGTATGTACAACCATTTTGACATATTCATTTATTTCATAGGATTCACGGACCGCTTCTGTGCGACAAATTTCGACCGACTATTTATATTGAAAAGGTATTTTTTATTACAGAAGATGGACAGGACAGGACGTACCTATTCCATAAGAAAAATAATATTATGTTGCTGACTTGACAATGTGAATATTTGGTTATTTATAATATTCATAAATAGAAGTGATAGCGAATTTGTACAAAAGCGGAATTAAAGAGTGGTAGGAAATGATTGGGTTTTGCTGCAGCTGAGGAGGTTACGGAAGAAGCAGCGCTCGCATGTGGCCACGATATCAACTCCCCCAACGATATGAAATCGGCGTCCAGGAGCTAGGGGGTGGTTCATCGTTGTTGTGTTCTGCAGAATTAATTATCTTTATCGTGGCAAGTGATTGGATATGGGTGTTCCATGGGACGACGCGGTGCTGATCGAGAAAGGGAAGAAACCCGGCGAGCCGTACGTCATAACGGTGAATTGTCCTGATAAGACCGGTCTTGGCTGCGATATCTGCCATACTATTCTTGAATTCGGTCTCTATATTACTAAAGGAGGTCAGATTTCTCTTGCTTTTCATTCCATGGATTTTTAGTTTTTTTTGTTCGACTCAGTCGTTTTATTTACTTGATGGGTGCTTGCTCGTGTTTGTTTGGAAGTGTTGAATTTGAGTGAATTACATTTTCTCATGCATATGTTTGGTGAAATCTCTTGATTAAAGGGTAGGGTGCCGCTAAAAATCCATTTTCTATCTATTGGTGAGTATTTCAGTGGCTAACATTGGATCTTTGCAATGGCTTTGGTGATTTAAATAATCCAGACCTGAATACAAAGTCCTCTGTTTCAAAATGAGGACCAAGGCCCTAGTCCTAGTTCTTTGCTGCCCATTTCCTGGCAAAACTGTGTGTTGCACACAAAGTTTGACTCTTCGAACAAGTCTCTATCCTCTTTTAGAACAAGTCTACGAAATTCTTTATTATTTTCCTACTGGAAATATAAAACTAGATAAACTCTTAAGAGGGCGAATAATGAACTGAAAGGAAGAAAATACTCCTGTCTAGAGAAGTCAACTTCAACTAAGTTTTCTGTCTGTTGACTTATTAGGTCGTGGCTTGTAAAATCAGCATTAGCCGATCTTTTTTTATGTTTTCTACGAACAATTTCCAATATTAGAAGTCATCTTTTCCCCTTTTTTCCCCTGATCATGAATTATATCTCTATTTTGCTGATGGTTCTACTATCTAGACTAACTTTCTACTTAATGATCTCCAGATGTTTCAACTGATGGCTTATGGTGCTATGTTGTATTCTGGGTGATTCCTCATTCCAGCTCACGTGCTGTAAGATGGGTTCGTTTAAAAGAACGTCTTCTATCAATATGCCCGTCCTGCACACCAACATTTTACTTGAACCAGCAGTCTCCTAATGCCTCGTCTTCCCCTGTTTACTTGTTGAAGTTTTGTTGCCTTGATCGGAAGGGATTATTACATGGTAATTGTTCTCAGAACACAAATGCCTTTTTTTGTGTGGTTTTTCTATTTTATGTCCTGTACATTTCTTGAGATTTGAGTCAAGTCTATTATGAGTTTGGGAATCTATTTGAGTATTAAATATCTTTAAAAAATTTTCAGATGTCACCCAAGTTTTTGATGAGCTTGAGCTAACGATTCAGAGAGTAAAAGTGAGCACAGCGCCTGATGGTCGAGTTCTGGACCTCTTCTTCATAACAGACAACTTGTAAGCCTTCTTTCTTGCATGTACTCTTTGCACAAAGTTAATATTTTCACCAATATAAGTACGTGATTCAGTACTCATTCTTTTTCTGTTTTGTTTGAGCTGCACATGACTTGTAGCTCGATAATTCCTCAAACGGATGAAGTTGAATGATGACATATCTAAACTGGTCTCTGCCTATTCGATTAATTTTTTTTGTCATCTAAACCATAGTTTTCACACCCCACGCATTTGGCAAGATTGCACCCGATACTCAACTCTTTGAAAGCTTATCATTATGTATTTTGGACATATCTACTTCGTTGCTCAGTCTTTGTGTTTGAGGTAATTTGTATTAGATAATCATGTAACTATTGTTTAGCTAACTAGTTACAGAAATTCTTCTGCCACCTATTTAAATATTTGATCTCGCTAGTTGCTATTACAAAATCTGGTAAAACTACCTTGTCCTCATTCAACGTATTTCAGAATTTTAAAGTGCTTACACTTTCTAAAAATGCATTGGTACTATCATTTAACTGTAATACTAGTTTGATTGATTTTTGGGTGGAACCAGATATGAAGCCCAAATGCTGAAAATCAAATCTTAAAACCTTGTTAATGCGATCCTCAATTTCGTGTGTTGAGCTTTAGATGCCTTACGCAGGATTGCATAGAATCTAAAAATTATACCCTGTAACTAAGCAAAGAAATTGACATGGGGCTATAGGACTTGCTTAGAAATAGTAAGAAAACCAGTTTTTATGCAGCTGCTAACAGAACTTGTATAGTTACACCCCTAGAATTTCGCCAATCGTTTTTACTTTCTATCTCATGTGTATTGCCATGTGAAAAAGGTGGTAGTGGTTTTTTTCAATGTGAATACTAGATTTTCTGGTTAGTTTCTATTCCACCATGCTTAAAACCCCTTCCGCATATTCAGGGCGCTTCTACACACAAAGGAGAGGCAAGATGAAACATGTGAGCAGTTATATGCTGTTTTAGGTGAATCGTGTATTAGTTGTGATCTTCAATTGGCTGGCCCTCAATATGACAACTCTCCAGGACTATCCTCTCTGTCTCCACATGTTGCTGAAGAACTATTTAGATGCACGATATCTGATAATGAAACACACTCGCAGGCGCTTAGCCCTGATGTCAAGGAGTTGAAAAAGGCTAGTGTGAAAACTGACAATACCTTGAGCCCAGCTCATACGTTACTTCAGATCAATTGTGTAGATCACAAAGGTTTCTTGTATGACATCATGCGAACATTGAAAGATTGCAACATCCAGGTATAAATATGTATTATTTTGTTCACCTTGTGCAATTGACATTGATGATTCATTCTGTCTGTCACTGTTTTTGCTAGTTTTTCCATTGGGATGGGAACTTGGCTAATTTAAACTGTTACCACGCTCCACTTTTCGATTTTGAATCTTAATGTAAAGCTTTACGCCTTTGTTTTTGAAGCCTTTGCATGTCCATGCTGACCACTGGAAGCGTTTGGGATTCGTTTCTCATGTGTATATGAGTCGAGAAAAATAATGAGTTTGAAGTGATTTTCTTGTTTACAACTTTGATGAGGTGTCTCTGCCTATTAAATTTTACTAAAACCATTTTATTTAAACAGTCTTGGTGAATTTCGATACTCTCAGAACCCATTTTTCAAAGTTCAATTGCCGGACTTGCATTTTAGGTCAACATTACAGATAATTAATAAGCCCTTTGCGTGTCTGATTTGCTGGTACCTCATCATATGACCCACCTATCACTCAGTTCTTTATATCAAATAATCACTACTTTACATTCAAGAAACATGAACTGGGGCATTGTATGTGAAATGCTAAATAATTCACTCTTTTTCCACACCTAGATAGCATTTGGTCGCTTTTCCCCTGTTAACAAGGGGCTCCGAGAACTAGACTTATTTATCCGGTATAAAGATGGGAAAAAGATAGTGGATCCTGAAAAGCAAGAAGCACTCTCATCCCGCTTGAAGTTGGAATTGCTTCACCCACTACGTGTTCTTATCATTGATCGTGGTCCAGACACTGAACTTTTGATCTCAAATCCAGTGGAGCTATCTGGAAGAGGAAGACCACGGGTTTTCTATGATGTTACTTTTGCACTGAAGAGCCTTGGCATCTGCATATTCTCGGTAAGTTGTTGCAATTTGTAAACATCACAGGCTGTAGCCTTCACTCTTCAAAATAATCTGTCATACTAAATTGTTTTTCATGACTGACCGTTATGGAAAATATAAATTTATTTATCTATTTACAGGCAAAGATAGGGAGACATTCGACCGAAAACCGTGAATGGGAAGTGTACAACTTTCTTCTTGACGAAAACTGCAGGTTTCAGTTATCTAGTGAGACCGTCAGGAACCAGATTGTCGACAAGGTTAGAAGATCACTGATGGGTTGGTAGAGCTTTCTTGGATTTCTCATATTTTGTGGCATATCCTTTATCAGGAAAATAACTTAGGTAAGCCGATGTTATGTTTTTTGTGTCGGTGGTGGTGGGATGAAGATGCCTTGTATGTATATGTTGTTTTGTAGTTAGATTCGATCAAACATAGTTTTTTTCTACTGTTCATATCTAAGTGCGATTTGTTTCCATGCTAACTTCTCTTCTTAGGATCCCCTCCCCCTCTCCCTCCCAATGCCCACAAATCGCAGATCTCCCGGCAAATTTGATGCTATGCTGACTTCTCGTATTCTTCATATGAATATTTAGTTAGGGTAAATGATGAAATCGAATCGATGTATGGAATTCTTTAAAGATCTTCCGGAACATTCCATTCTTTTGCATTTTGTTGGAATAATTATGGTAAGTCTAGTCAAATCCAATTATCATCATCTTTTATTATTTAATCCATAGAAGAAAAGGTTTTCTGTAATTTGTTTCCATCTCCACATATTACTGCAATTCAAAATTGGTAGCTTTGACGTAGGGATACGGGTCGATGGATGTCTACAAGCCAAAACATATTTCAAACTATGTATATAAAACCAAGTTCCTAAATTAGCTTACAAAAACATCTGGACTTGAAGATAAGATTTTGCGTTTCAAGTTGTCTTGTGGATTTAGACTCACACTGTCACTCGTGTGATACATAAATCGATGCAATGTTACGTCCAGCTATTTAAATTCTAATATATCTAAGAAAACGGAAAATTCGTATCTTTTATTATTATTAGATATCCGTTTCATATTATCTTAACTGACGTATGTGGTCATTCCAAACAAAGAAAGGAAGGATGTAGCTTTTATGGGCTAAGACGAGTTGGTAAGATTTGAGATGATATTGAAGTAACTTCTTCGATTTCATGGGTTTGATTTTGGTATGGAGCATATTCCCCACTGAAATATCGTGGGGTATGTTCTGAGAGTTAATCCGTTATATAAATCATCTCTTTTGGGCCTCTGTCTATTCGTGCATATCACTCGATTTAAAACTTATATACGACAAGGGATCTCTTACCTATATAGGAGGTTATCCCAAGAAAGGAAGGATGTAGCCATGTGGCTGGTCATGTTAACGGATTTAGTTCTTGCAAAATAACTCTAAGAACTATGTTAGTGGGGAAATTAGTTGTTCTTATGTTTAGAGGTTAATAATTTTTTATCGACTTTAAGTGTTCTCCATCAGGTAACTTCTAATATGCTTAATTTTTTTTAAAAAAAAAACATCTCTGCATCCTCACCTCTTATATATTTAATTAGAAGCTAAAGGTAAAGAATTTTTAGTATGAGATCTTCTCTTATATCTACTTACTATATATAAAAAAATTTATTGAAAGAATTAATCACAATCTATCTCAGATTAAGAGAACATTTCCTTAGTAAATCTAGGAGGCAATATTCTAATGATAGCTTTTAAAGGTAGGCATTATTCTCATATGATCCATTGAAAAAGTTGGGACTGAATCACTAGCATTTTGCAAATACTATATTTGAATAGTATCCACAATTTAACACTCATTATCCATGTATAAAAGTGTCAACGAAATGAGGTGCAACTCTATATGACATAAAATGTACCGATTCAATCAGAATAAGAGAGAGTGTATTTCATATTAGTATCGATGAATTGTTTTTCTTTCAATACTCATTGATGAGCCAAGGTTTAAAATTAATAATATAGAGTTGAAACTAACAATGACATGCACCCTTTAAAGAAAAACAAAATGATCACTTGCAACTTCATCTATCTAAAACTTAAATCTCAATTTTGATCTGATACCATTCCGAAAGATAAAAAGGGAAACTAATATCTATATCTCATGAGTTCTTTTAAAATAATTTGCAAGATTTTTTTCTCATGAGTTCTTTTAAAATAATTTGCAAGATTTTTAAAAAATACTTTTATAAAAATATTTATTTTCAAACGAAACCTAAACTTTATAGGTTAAATTAATTAAGTATAAGATGTATATAAACACAAGCGAGTGTTATTCGAAGTTATTGGATTTGACTCCGTCGATGGGAGAGAAAAAGGTCGATAAAATATAAAAATAAAAGAAAAAGGTAGAATGGTAGATGTAGAGAGTGCCACGTAATATTGACATTGCACATACGCCAAGCTAGCAATTATTGCTTGCCCAAATGTAAAGCTATCCACTTCCGCTGACTCAACCGATTAATCATCTTCTGTCGGTAAACTCCGAAGAAATAAATCCCTAAATTTTCATCATTTTCAGCGACAAATTTTGCTTGCGACGTTGTACAGGGAAGACTGTTGTTTTCATTTCAATGATCGATATATGTAATGGAGTCATCTGAGGAGGTCGCAATGCCATCAGCGTCAACTGCTCGCGGTACGGCTTATCTAAAGGCGCTCACTCTTGAGATTGAGAAGAAGCTTCAACGGGTATGTGTATCTCTCATTTCTGTATCATGCAAATGCTCGCTGTCCTCTCTTCAACTCTTTATTTTGGTTGGGTGATTTGAGTATTAATGGCGTTTGGTTGTTATGTCTCTAGGCTTTAGCTACAGCATCGCAGAGACCCAACTTGTTGCAGGAGTTGTTTGCTGATGTAGCTTTGGAAGTGGATGATCGTGCGAAAGGTCATTTCGCCATTTCCCTTTTTTTGGATGTGCTTACTGCTTCTTACTGTCGCATTCTGCTTCTTTGGAAAGAAAAGAATTTAGTGTTATCTAATTATTAATTGTTGGCTTGTTTGTCAATTAGTTGCCATCATATATTCTTTTGATTGATAGATATGATATTGGGCGAGGAAGATACAATCACTGCGTCGGATGAATCATACGGCAGCCCCTTATGCTTCTACAACGTACTTGCTGACCACTTTGCCCGGATGCCGGAGAATGGAAAATCAATCCTTGATCTTATTGTTCGACTGTGGAGCCAGTCATTTGCGTCCAATATCTTTTCTCTCTTATTCCATAAATGGGTAGGTAATTATGATGACACTGGGATGTTTGTGCAGGTACTTAGAAATTCAACTGTAGCAGTAAATACCTACTCCATTGCTTCTTGTTTCATGAAACACTTGGACATGATATCTGCCTGGCCGTAAATTTATACTTACTATGCTTGCTCAATTGAGCATTTCGCGACTCATGGATATTTTCTTATGTGTATCTTGCAGCTCTTTGAGTTTCAGCTTGATAATCCTGTTGTCCTACTCCGTTATTCATCTGCACTTATCCAAGGCGCCACGAATGTCTTCTGGTATGAATCTTTCCTATTATTAATATGTGAATTAACTAATTGAGTACGAGTCTAAGTACTGGAAAAACATCATGATTAAGGGCCTGAACTATAAATTGGAACGGTGTCTAAAATGGTCTATGAAGCCATTGATGCCATACTGTTCCTTTTCTTTAACTTAAATCATAAGGACAATAACATGTTCAAACTTATAAACCTTTTTTGCGCTTTTTTTGCTTAATATCAAATGCCAGGTTTCGTCATGGAAATTCGAAAGCCTTTTTACATTCCATGCAGTTGTTATTGAACCCCATAAAATAATCCCTCTTCCTGCTAAGCAATGTGCTGTTCTTCGTTGCCTACACCTAGTCAGATATAAATTTTTTTCTCTATTTAATCTTCAATTTAGTAGAATAAGCATCGCACAATCGGATACACCATCTTGCTTCTCTCTCCCAGTCAAGAAAAGTGAAAAGCAGAGAAAGGAACGAAACTATATTTGCATTGCTAAGATTATTGAGAATGTGTGTTTCTTATGAATGCCCTATATTTGTTATCTTTTTAAGTCTGCTATATCCTGAATTCTCTTTTCTCTGTGCCCCTAAGAATTCTGATTGGAATGATCGCGTCATATTTGTGTGTTTGGTAGGATTGACATCCAAACAAACGTGAGGAGGTTTCAGAGTTTCTTTCAGGTTTATTGCAAGATAATTTATTTATTCACATTGCATCTTCAGCTCCGAACAAGCTTCTTCCATTTACCATTTTTTCCTGATCGTAGTATCTTCTGGAGGAAGTTGCCGTGGATTCTGAGAGATTAAAGAAGATCCCCCCACAGGTATAATATTCATTTATCTATGATCAACGTATAACTTTATTGAATTATCAACTTTTTATCCTTTAAGAAACTGTATTTAGGAAAAGTGTTCTGATTGTTTGTCAGGCTCAGCGAGACCTATTTCTTCTCCTTTCGAGAGTCATGCTTTTCTATAATTCAGGTTCCATCTTCTCATTAATATATATTTTAAAAATTGGTGTTAAGATTTATTTGTTTTATTAGGATTAAATCTTTTACCAAACATTGATTGCATTCTTCGCAGATGACAAACTTGAAAGATTTTTCAAGCAATGTCCAGATTTTCCTAATGCTTTCTTGCTCGGCAGTGCAGCCGACATATTTGTCATTGAACTATCTGATCAGGTAACACATGATTTCTGTTGAAGGTTGCTGGTTCATGTATATCAGAATACTTCGTCGCTGGCCTTGGTTATTTCACTATATTTTGTTCTCTTAAACTGTACTGCTTTTAGCTTCAAAAGCTGAAGGTGGAACCTGTACTTCTGCATTACCTTTCTCGGATAAAAGTTCTCCAAGGTACTCATCTATAATTAATGATACCCTGCATAAGAAAGTTTCATGAAACTTATTTTTATTTCTATTCACAGGATTAGAACTAAGACTGGCTACGAGTACAAGGCTGAAAACATGTTTGTATAGCTTCACATCTCCAGGTGGTCCGATGTACCCAACAAGAGCTGTACGTCATGCAGCATGGGATGCATTAGATTTTCTTTTTCCTGTGAGTATTGAACGTTTTGTGGGCTGGACATGTGCAACAATTCCCCTGCATGTGTTTCATAACTGCTGCTTGACATGGGATATTTCTAGTTTTCAATGAAGCTAATTAGATTACTATCGCAGGGATGCATATCCTCCCCTTTGTTCTTCTATAGACGATTGTCATTTTCTTTTTTTTTTCTTTTTTAAACTTTTGCTGTGGTCGCCATCTTAGTAGGTGTATATTCTACATTTTCTCAAAAGATCATTCCTTCAGTTCTTTCTTCCCTGTCCCCCACGTCAACTAAAATGACGTGACAAATCATGACCCAAAAAGGCGAAGGACAGGTGGTGGGAATTTGAGAAAGTTGTGTAGGAGTAGAGTTCTATATGATGGAGGGGGAAGTCGTAATTTCATGTTTCCTTTCTATGAGTAAACAGCCTTGGCGGGTCAAAATGGCATCCTTATTTTCCTTTATGTCCGAGTGGAATAACTTATCCTCTGTGCCAGATAATCGTTAGGACGAAATTTGTTGTAGCAAATGATTCCAAGTCAGGTATAGTGTATGTTTAGCTAGCCTTGAACCGCCTAATGAATTAGTTTGTTCTGGACACATGCAAATGTTTCTTTAGCTGATTAATTTCTGCAGCATAAAAAATTCCACAGTTGCGTACTCTTGAGAAGATTTTCTGTTACAGGTTGGCAGATATCCTCGGCATCTCATTAGTCTCTTCTTCCGACTATTATATCCATGGTACTGGCCGTCGTCTTGTTGGAATTTTGTACTTTCTTGTATACAAGCTGTGTTGTATTCTCTATTGAGATTGATATTTTCTGGTTGGGAGAAATTGAGACCAAAACAATCGTAGGCTTGGTTATATACTGATTTTATCATCTCTCCGTGTTTATTGAAGTCAGCCAGTTTGTTGTACATTGTATTCTTGTGACTCAAACGTAGAGAATTCAACGAAGCTGCTGTTAGGATATTAAATTTGAGATTTGGAACCATAGGATCCTGTATGTTGTGTCTATGCTTGACTGCCTGAATTTGCGCACGTTATTGTTCGAAGCAAACATGCGATGATTGTTGAACTAGCAGCGACTTTTGTAAAAATTAGGTAATTGAAGTTGCTAATTGTCGCATATTAACATCCTTCTTATACAGATGGGAGACCAGAAGGGGCTGTGTAAATCAACCATGTACGTTAAAAGCACTCTTTTATAATATTAGTGTTTTAAATTATTACCTGGCTGTGCACCTCAAGGCAGTAACTTAATGATTTCCCAGTTTCAATGGAGTTTTGAAAGGGTATAGATTAAAGTGGATCTTTGCCAACACTACGATCTCACACCTTGATAAAATTCATGATACCGGTGAAAACAGAATAAACCTACCTCCACACGATAATTGAGTTCTTGCGAGGCATACACGTCTTAAATGTACAACCTGAAAGGACCAGCGTTGATGCAAAATGACCGCTCGTTGCCCTAAGAAAAACTCCGTAGTATTGATTATGAGAGATTTGGCATACCAAATTACTTGTTTCTTTTCTGGAAAAAAATCATATGATTCATCCATATTCTTTAAAGTTTTTTCTCATTAAGTACTTGTGCTATATAGATGTATTTATAGATTTTTGAAATACGTATAGAATATCGGGTCACATGTATTGTCCGCTAAAATTTGAAAATATGGTCGACATAAAAAAAAAAGGAAAAATATTGTCAATTGATTGCTGTTCAACGTTCAAACGACGAAGCCAGAGTAGAAGATACATATGAAACGATGTCCCGAGCGCAGTATTAGATTGAAATACTCAGGTAGCATCTCATTTTCGTGTGTGTGTGTATATACATATATATATATATATTTTCTTCAATCACGTGTTTCCATTTAACAGCATCAGATGACATACAGTAGACAGTAGCATTTCAAAATTTCAGAAGTCTCGTGAACACTCACATTTTTCAGACATTTCGTGACGAAGTAAAACCAAGCTAGCAAACATTATGACCCTCCTGATACAGGCAAGGATCAATGAGATCAGGCAGGAAATAACAGAAAGACCGATGTCTCAAAAGCTCTTTTCTGCCTCTGAGTTAAGCCAATCAAAACACGCATGAACTACGAGCTGAGATCTTCCAAATGATCAGTAGCAATCTTAAGGAGGTCGCAGTTATATAAAGCACAAACGCTCATCCAACCCCCATTGAAGCAGGAATAGCAAATAGCATATCTTGAAACCGAGGTGAACTCTAAATCCAGAAAATGGAACTTGCCAAGTCCAGATAAGCATGTGAATGTGGTATCCTTTAAAAACCATATCTCTATGTACACAGGTCGCATTCAAACCTATTAGCTCACATAAACTTATGCTACCATCTACAACATAATAAAGCACAGAAAGGACCAAATGAAAGGTATAGACTTCAAAGTTGGGAAGAGACAAGGAACAACGGGAAACTACCTCAAAGATGATCCCCTGTAATTTCATTGACAATGATTCCCAGTAGAATTCTGTGCATTCAAAGGCTTCCAAGTTGATTCATATCCACTGCACCACCTGATGTAGCGCAATACTGCGGTACCTTTTGTAGGGGCACACAGGAGATGCATAGTCTTCACTCCCAACAATTTTTTTTAAATAACTTGTCGAAACTAGATTACACACCGGTCAATCAAACCATGCTGTGAATCCAAATGGAAAGATACAATCCATAAAATAATTCAAATTCCCTGGATTAAAGTTCTATAATTTTCGTCTTCTTCGAACGAGCTGAATTATCAAAGTACATCGCTTTGTGGAACCATTTCCCTCATCAAAGACAATTGGAGCAACAGAGGTTCAGGCAATCAATTAGGTATGTGCGCGATCTCAATTTGTCTGCATTGCATCTGCATGATACTTCTCCAAGTCGGCATCTAGATCATCAGCAGATACCTTCTCACCACGTCCCCCTCTTCCCTGTCCACGGCCCCTTCCAAATCCACGACCTCGTCTACCACCGCCAGACCTTCCAAAACCACCCCTCGTCTGTCCACTGTTCAATAACATAATTTCAACAAACATTACGTAAAAGCACACCATTTTCAAAATTACGATTAAGGGTAGAAAAAAAACTCACTAAACATCATCAGTATCAACATACAGAATGACTAGTACAGAGAGAGTAAATATTAAATATGATGCATCTAACCAAAACAATAAAAATACAAACATAGTTTAAGAAAAAGGTTGGTCATTTCCATCCACAGCAGCAGATTTATCTGACTCATGAAATCCCCATTCCGAAAACACAATCACGATGGTTGTCCCAATGGGTTGCAACATGTAAATACTCCTAAGACAATTTCCATTAGTGCAATTTCAAAGTCAGAAAAAGAGAAAAATGATGAGGTACCAACAGAGGATCCACTAGGTGTCAACAACCAACTCATTCCAGATGAAAACAGAACACCTATTTTAAGCAACTTGATATTAAAGAAAGGTAAGTAGCTCAGAAACCCAGTATTTTTCTAGTTGCTTTTCTCGAATTCCATCTTGAACCTTGTCAAGATAAATATGAAGAAATAGGAGAGTTTATCCTAACCTCTTTGGTCATTTGACTCAATTCACAAGAAATAAAAATTTTTGAAGTAGGGCGGGCTCTGTACATCACTTCACTGAAAGGGAGCAACAGAGGGATGAAAAAGGCGCAAGGAAGGTAAACTTGATATTATGTGACACGTGAGGTTATTACTGGGACTCTTCTTACTGATAGTATGGTAGAAAGGGTCAGTCTTTCACTTAATTATCCTGCATGTCTTCACCTTTACGCCATCAGGTATCAGCATTCTACAAAAGCTGGCAAGATGCTGTTAAACTTCATAAATTCAAAATTTTGGGTTTTGTGGTAATTGCAAAGGCAGCAGTGTCCAAAATATCTGGAAATTAACAGAGACCATATATAGAGTAGTTTGCTCCTTGAAACATAGATTTATTGATACATCAGGTAGCTCTTCATAACAATCACAAGAAATTACAGGGTAAAAGTTAAATGAAACAGATGAACACCTTCGAGGAGCGGCATTTGAATCACCAAAACCACCAGCAGCGGGGAGACTAGCAGCAGGAGTAGAGATGTTTGTGCCTACGAGTTCTATTTTCATTGGTTTCCCATCCAGCTCAATGTTGTTATATTTCTTGATGGCAGCCAATGCATCTTGCCGTCGTGAGAAGACTAACTCGGCAGTACCCTAGGGTAAAACCATTTTCCTAAATCACAGGATACAACTTCTACCAAATACAGAGACAGGTTATGACATGGGTTATACCTTTGATCGCCCACTCCTATCATAGTGTATGTTATAACGTTTAAGATCGCCAACTTCAGCAAAGAGTTCCTGCAGTCAGCCAAAATATTTTCCAGGTCAGGACGGGTGAATGAGTGAAGGCACCACTAGTGAGCAACAGGTTGCGCTTCAACATGCTATTAAATTTCAGAAACCAGTATCAGAACAAGTAAAAATACACTAGCATGCAAATTTGTCATGGTAATTTTTTTTTTGGACATGAAGTCATTTTACATTATCATCAGAGTGTGCATGCATACATACACAAGCACATCATACAATTATACAAGTGATGGTCTTAATTATACGTCAATTTTGGAATTATTTAATTCAGACAAAAAAGTGCATAAAAAGGTAAACTTCATTTGAGTCTACATTTAAATAAATTTTGCAAGAATACAAACACGAAATAATCCACTCATGATAGAATGATAAAACTAAATTTATACATCCTCATCTTATACCAATGTCCAACAAACACTTGCCGTTTTATCATAATATATAGCACGTGGAAGCAATGCAATACAAATCTCCCCATCGCCCATCTTTTAATCACTCTCTTACAATGGACAACCCTTGCGCCTAACAGATACTACAGCTACAAGACTTCCACTAAACAGCGGCTGTAATAGTTACAATGGTACAGCTTTGAGAAATTCCCAGATATCATCGTTCTACTCAATGTAAACTGGTCGCATACTCATCATCGCTAATTACTGAAATGTCGGCAAGTCCGCCATAATCATCATAAATGTGGCTATTTCATTCGATGACACTCCAAGCAAACAGTAATTTTAATTAGGCATCTCAATATCACACCTTGGTAAATGCCAATAAACTAAAATAAATGATAAATTATTTGATAATTTCAGAAAAAAAAACATAATAAAGCCTTCAATCAACAGTCATAGAAAAAAAAAAGAGAATTGAGCGAGGGGAGAAAGTACCTTAATATCCTCATTAGACACGCCATAATCAAGATTAGATACGTATAACTTGGTTCCTGTCTCGATACTAGCCGCTCGACCACCAACGCCGCCACCCGCGAACATGTCATGACCCCAAGCTGATTCCGGCGCCTGTACACAACACAAGTAACCAATCAAACGCCTGACAAAAAACACGTATCAGTCACAATAAAGCACAGATCTGACCTTCGCAGTTGCGTACGGAGTAGCACGAGTCGCGGAGCGATTAGGCAAGCGACGGGCGGGTCCAGGACCAGAGGCGCGGCCTCTACCTCGGCCGGAAGATTTTTTGTTACTCTTGATCAGATCGTCAAGGGTCATGTCCAGAGCACCCGACATCTTCTCAGATTCACTATCGTCTCCGTATGTAGACAGACTTGTGAGAACAATGATTGTAGGGCTCGAAAAGGGAAGAACCGGAACAAGACTACTACGGAAGCACGTCGTAACAGCGTTTTATATTTGTGTTTTATCATATTGGTTTGGGCTCGTTCTAACCGTCATTGGCCCAGCCCATGTACCGTAACGCACTTGGCCTTTATGAAAAATATCAATTTTCACCCAATATTATCACTTCTTCTAGCGTGTAATACACTTTTGCAAATATTTTTAAAACAACAGTAGTTTTGAATACGGAAAATCCAACCCCACACAAAAAGAAAAACAAAGAAATTCTACTGAATTGGGTTAATAAATTTCAATCTAGGGAGAAGACCTCATCAACTCATGATCATAGTCATCCAGCCACTATATAGTTAACAAAACATGATAATTATCATTATCATTATCATTAGCAAATAAATGAATTAAAAAAATAGAGTAGGGGAAAAGACCAAGGCGGCAAGGCCCCTGCACAGCGCAAATTATAATATATCCCAAAATGATTCCATCATGATCTAGAATGACACCCTCCCATTTTTTGCGGAACAGTGTTATCCGTTCCATGAGCTTTGTTGCCAACTGAACTCAACTCCCCATCCCCAAATTCTCATGGCGAGGACCCTAATCTCCTCTCCTTCATTCCTGGGGACTACTTTACCACCCCTCACCCGCCATGCGCACACCCCACGCATCTCTACCAAGGTGAATTTCAGTCTCCATCAGCTCCCACCAATTCATTCCATGGATAACTCCATTGATCTCCACGCGATGTTTGCTAGAGCTGAGAGTTTGTTATACACGATTGCCGATGCTGCGGTGGTTGCAGCAGATGGGAGCACAGCATCGGATCCTGCTGCCGCAGCTGCTGTTCAGAAAAACGGTGGCTGGTTTGGGTTTATTTCAGAGGCCATGGAAGCTGTCTTGAAGGTTATATTCGTGATCTTGAAAGTATTATTTTTTTTTTTTTACTCTTGTCTTGATTTTGAACTTGGTTGAGAAGGTTTGTGTGTGTTCTTTTTCTCTGTAGGATTTTATATGGATTATTAGCTCAGTCTATTGTAGCTTACGTCCTCTATACTTGTTTCAATATTAATATCATTAATGGGTTGAGTTAGAATCTCAAATTCGTTGATTTTAAACAATGTCATCATTCCGACGAAAGCAATAGAATCAGTTAATAGGTGAGAAAAGTTATATTCAATTATATATGAGGATAATTGGTTACGTCTACTTTTTTTCGTCATGTCTTGTAATAACTTCAATTGCGACCATTTTTTAACAACATATGTTGGTGTGGAAGCACCATACCTGGCAAGTAAACTAACGTGTCGAAACTATTGAGAACATTGAGAAAGTCTCTTTCGCTTATTGCTGCATTTAAATTTTATGTAAATGAATCCATAGCATCACAAGATTTTTGAAAACCTGATTTATTCTCATCAGGTGCTTAAGGATGGGCTTACTGCTGTGCATGTGCCATATGCTTATGGATTTGCCATAATATTGCTAACAGTAATTGTTAAAGTTGCCACGTTGCCTTTGACTAAGAAACAGGTGAACTTTTGATTCGCCTATTATTACATATGTCGTAATCTGCTATTTCTGCTTTCAATATCACATGCAATTGGGAGCATTCAGTTAGAAGGTTTTCTTTTAATGTATATGAATTGCAATCTGGAAATTTTTATAACAATTTTGCTTTT
Source organism: Dorcoceras hygrometricum (assembly GCA_001598015.1). Classification (NCBI taxonomy): domain Eukaryota; kingdom Viridiplantae; phylum Streptophyta; class Magnoliopsida; order Lamiales; family Gesneriaceae; genus Dorcoceras; species Dorcoceras hygrometricum. The sequence continues at coordinate 106,943 of KV011161.1, read as the reverse complement.
TTCGCTTTAAGGTTGAATCAACGCTGGCAATGCAGAATCTTCAGCCGAAGATTAAAGCGATCCAACAAAGATATGCAGGAAATCAAGTAAGCATGGACACTGTGTTCTGATATTTTTTAGTTTTTCTGTTAATGCTTGCATATTGATCCATGACTATCTTGAAATGGAAATAACATAATTAAACATGATAGATAAATTTAAGAATTTTGGTATTAATTGACCAAGAGGAAGAATTGAAAGACAAAGTAGCAGTGTATCAAAGTGTCTTGAAACTGTGGTGATCCTTCTGTTGTGGATGAAACATTTTCATGGAATCTTTCGGAGGTCTATGTATCAAGTTTTATATATCAAAGGTGGTTGTTTCCATCAAGTGAAGTGCCATTCACACCTAAAGAGTCCTTCATTCAGTGTGATTTCTGTTTCTTTTTAATTCAAGCTACTATACGTTGTGCAATAGCTCCATCAGAAGCTTGACATGCCTTGCCAGATAAATTTCAAGCACAAAACCCGGGTGTGAACCTAGAGATTGATTGATTGATCTTACGAGCTCTCCTTCCATCTAAATTTTGAGTGGACAATAATCAACCTCAAGGATGAGGAATATTATTAATGATTTTTTTCTATTTCTACACATGTTGAACATCAACCTTTATCAAATAATGTATTTTTTACTTCCTGGTTGATTTGATATTGATTAGTTAACATAATTATTCATATAAGGAATACTTTGGCCGATTTCGAGTAGAGAGGCTGATAAAAGTAGATGATTTTGTTTATTCTCTCTCCGATGATGAGGGAAAATGTTCATGACCTTTATCAATTTATGGATTCGATTTGAGCTTACCGGGATTGTAAATGATCTTACATTGAATTCTACATCCGAGGCACAGTGTACTGAGCCAAAAATCTTTACTCTCTATATCATTTTTCTGTTATCTTATTGTCTGTGGGACTTAATCCTATATGCTATGTTTACAGGAAAGAATACAGCTTGAAACTTCCCGTTTATATAAACAGGCAGGAGTTAATCCTCTGGCAGGTACTGTTTGGACTTCCAATTTGTATTTCATTGACTTCAGTTAGCTGTATAGTGTATTGTTACCATCCCCGCCTCTTGCCAAAGTGAGCCAGTCAACTGCACTACCTACTTTCTTTTTAATTCCTCGACGCTAGAATAAAGAATTAATAAAGTAAGGGCAACTTTTACTTCATACAAAATAAACTTCGTGTTTTTGCCTCGATTTTATAACAAAGAGATGGCAGATGATGGCATGGTCGTCGAATTTCTGCTTTGTATGTTCTGATTTCAACCTCAAAAGTAGAATACATATTAACTAATCGAATCTCCATACATTATCACTAGAGGATGAATTTTGGGCCACAATTATGACCATAGTCAGATCTACCCTTTTTGAGTGTGAGAAGGCTACTGATATGAACAGACAACTTGCATGGCATAAGGCTAGCCATGATAAGAATTGGCATCAACAAGTGACAGGATACACGTAAAATCGTAGAGACATTTATGTATTAGCATTTGGCCTACGGGATATGCGTTATTTTTCCTGAACTTTATTGACGTTGATCTGAAAAACTCACCCCAAACCGATAAATGCAACTTGCAAATTCTCAAACTCTTACGTTGAATAACAGGATGTTTCCCAACCTTGGCTACAATTCCAGTCTGGATAGGCTTATATCAAGCTCTGTCAAATGTAGCAAATGAGGTATGTGACAAGATAATTGTGTCCATCTATCTTTATACCAACAGTTTCTGATTGTTCATAATTTTTTATGACAATTTTTTTGGTTTTGAAATGTTCAATAGGGCCTGCTGACTGAAGGATTTTTTTGGATCCCTTCTTTGGGAGGCCCAACAACAATTGCTGCTCGGCAAAGTGGATCAGGAATTTCCTGGTTATTGCCGTTTGTGGTAACATAAACTAACTTTTCTCTATCATTTAACTTGGGCTTCTGGATTCTTTGATCATTAATTTGTCTCTGATAGAATCTTTCACCCTGCTTAGCTTATTTCGTTTTTACCTGGAATCATGTTTTCCCCTTGTTGATTCTTGGCATGTATTAAAAGGTAATCTCACATTGTTTATCTTCCAGGATGGACACCCACCCCTTGGTTGGTATGACACTGCCGCATATCTTGTTTTACCTGTTCTTCTCGTAGTATCACAGTATGTCTCAATGGAAATAATGAAGCCTCCCCAAGTAAGTTGCAATTTTGTTTGGTCTCACTTTTCTACAAAACTTATGCCATGTTTCCCTTATAGCTTATTTCTAATTTGGTAGACAGATGATCCATCTCAGAAGAACTCACTTCTTGTACTTAAGTTTCTCCCGCTCATGATTGGCTACTTCTCGTTGTCTGTGCCATCCGGGTTATCAATATACTGGTAATGTAATTTTCTGTGTTGCTGTTTCTTAAAAAAGGTTTGTCTTGTGTGATCGCATTCGAGATTTTGTGCATTTGATGTGCCTAATATTGATGATACATGAATTCTAGATTTGTCGTGGAATTTTAAATAGACACCTATTGTTATTATGCACTGTTGTTTTTTGGTTTGCTGATTACTTGCTGCTTAAAGACTAAGAGTAATGAATTGTAATACTCTTAACTGTATTAATCTTGAACTATTAATCTTGAACTTGAACACTTTGTTCTCTTAATTATTTGATCCACTAAAGTGAAGTATCACTGACTAGCACTTATTTTCACTCTTATGTTCTGATACAAATTGTTTGACAAAATACTTATCGTGTATTGCTTCGAATTGAGGATCCACGTCTTTGGAATAACCAAGCAAAAACCGGAATTTATCTGGTTTTTGTCCTTTCTAAGCAAAACCTGAATATATTGGGTTTTGAATTTTGATCCTTTCTAACCAAGAACCTTCATTGTCATACTTGCATGAGAATAAATAAATTCAGAATTTCTTGTCGGAACTTTTCACAAAATTAGCCATGTGGTAACTGTTGTTTGCTCAACCTTTTCATTTAGCACGATGACATATGCTGATGATCATTAGATTCCATCACCTTTGTTTTTAGGTTCACAAATAACGTGCTTAGCACTGCGCAGCAAGTGTGGTTGCGCAAAATGGGAGGTGCAAAGCCTCTTGTAGATGAGAATGCTGGTGGGATTATCAGCGCCGGGCGTGCAAAACGATCAGGTTCTCAACCAGAACAGGCTGGTGAAAGGTCGATTCAACATGCCAACTCTCTTTTGTTATTTTTGTCTTTTCTGGATGCTCTCACTGACAAATTATTTCAAACAGATTCAGAAACCTGAGAGACGATGAGAAGAAGAAAAAGCTCAGCGCATTGCCTGCAGATGGTGCTCAAACTTCAGATTCCAATGATACGGAGTCTGAAGAAGGCTACAGCGATGCTGAACCCAAGGTGAAGTTTACTTGATTGTCCCAGAAATGCTCATAATTTCTTCTTATTAAAAAGAAAATTGATATACCTGTTAATTTTTACCTGATATCTGAGGACTAATATCGGCGGACCCATCTATCTTTTGACGAGACTCTTCTATTCTTTTAGCTATGAATTCATTTTGAGCTCACCGTGGCTTGTGATTTATTGTTTCCAAGCAGGATAAGGAAGTTCTTGAAGAGGCATATGCATCAACCAGCAGCAAACAAGTTCCCACGTATTCCGGTCCAAAGAAAAGTAAAAGATCAAAGCGGAAGCGTGCTGTATGACATTTAAGAAGTAAATTTTTGTAGTCAGCGAACTTGTACATTTGTTAAGATTGCAGTTGCATACAGTGGCCATTTTCATACGGGTCCTTAGATTAAGTTATAGTTTTAATATCATGAAAACCATTATTTGTTCCGTTGTCTATACTTGGTCCTCGAACTGGTCGTTCATAACCCATCAGTATAAATATAAGTTCCTAAGCTTTTAATCAAATCACAGAACAAACAGTTGCCTGAGTTGCTCTTTACCCGGCAATGCAATATCCTCAAGCTACTTTCAGTGCTTGACTGTGACTGTGAATTAATGTTTTTCTAGCTGTTTGGAAAACTTGACTGTGAATAGTCGAAAATTTTAGCGGTTTATAATGTCGATTGGAGTCTGAAAACCGTAAATGACACTTCAGAATTGATAACATTTCACGTGGGATTGGAATGGTCACTTTGGTCCATGAGATGATTACCATATCCTTGAGCTCATCATTTCACTCGTGCTGATCTTGACTGGAACGGTTTGGGTCATCATTATATGGAAACATTTCACATTTTTTGAAGTGACATTTGCGTTACAGATTGCAATCGAGGACGTTCAAATGCCGAGAATTGGTATGCGATTTCAAATACATAATCCTCACATCTTTGTCTTGTTATACAGCTGTCATCCCGATCGTTTAGTGGATATTTACACGAAGCTTGGACTGTTTTTGTGCTTTTGTTCGAAGTGTTATATTATATATGTGAGAGAAACAGTATTGAGGGATATAGTGGCAAAAATATTGAGAACCTATTCGGATGGAGTAATTACGAAAGAAAATCATAACTAAATTTCCATTTAATTAGTTTAACTGCAAAAATTTTTCTGACGCCTAGTTAATAGATTTGATTATTGTGTACAGTTTTTAATTTAAATTTTAATGTATATACATTAATTTTAAATTATTTAAGTTCAGAAAGGAAATATTCTCATCTCGTAAGTTTTATATTATTTTAACAAAATGAATTTTATTATATCTAGGTCATGATAGATTTACTTCTTTAATGTGAGATTTCTATATTTACAAAAACTACAATGCGATAATCTTTAATTTAAATAGTATGTGCGATAATTCAACCAAAGACGTATAATAATATTTTTAATATAAAAAATAATATTTTGACATTAAAGAAACTTTTTCATTGGTCGAATTAATTTAGAATGGTTCGTTAGTCCATATTTGTAATAATTTTTCATGGTTATAATTTGTCTCACGAGATATTATTATCCGCATAACGTTCCCATACTTATTTTTGTGTACATTGTAAGGGTATTTAGGAAAGAATTAAGTAAACTTTGATAAAATGGGTTTTTTTTTTCTATTTGAAATTAAGTTACCGGTTATTAAAAAATTACTTCGTTGTTATTTAGAATTTGAAATCTGTGCACTAGAATGTTTCAACTTCTTTTTTGTTAATCTTTCCTATGTATTTGTAAATAAAGATCTAAAGCGAATTGAAAACATTTAATCGCGTGAAAATAAAAGACGTCATAAATTGATCCGAAACTTTAAATAGAAAAACTCATCCGATATCTAAAAATTTTACAAATTCCATCTGATATATTGGTAATTTGATCACGATTCTTTTATCGTAAACAATTGAGAGAGTCAAACTGATGACATTGAACCACAAAGTATAAATTTGACTTGAGCCCGGGTAACTTAATCAATCAAACTAATTGCAATTATTATAAGCATTATAAGGCAATTAATTGTACAATTTACGACCAAATCCATCATTCCAACTAAGATCATTGTGAAACCATTTTTAAATTTATCTTGAGCCGATCTAGTTACTAGGCTTTAGGAATTTTGGTTTGACATCAACTTTAGTTTAAATAAACGCCTCTAATGATAGAATATAAGTTCACAACCATAACTGTTTATCTATAACTAAGTTAAATGCTAGAAGTTGTGGATGACAGTAACTGATTATTCGAATTTGTAACTAGCAAAATTAATGATATAAAGATATTTTTAAGTATAACAGCAGAAAATAGAGTTTTCGAATATGTAATGGCAATATAATTTTAAAAAAAAAATAAAATAGTAACGCAAGATGATCGATTGTACGAAAGAGACAATATGTAAATTACATATGATACCAAATGAAATAAAAAAGAAATTAAAGAGTGGCTTGAGTATATTTGTTTCCATTGATTAATGGACGAATGAGCCAATAACAAGCCATGTGAAATATCCAGTGGAGATGTGACCCTTCCAACCATTCAATACACAAGCATCATCACCCTCTACTTTGCCAGTCTAGCTTTCTCCGAATCGCCCAACTTCAATTAATCCTTTTTTCCTGTTCTTTTGTTTGTTTGTTTTTTTTTAAAAAAAAAAATCCCTTTCCTGTTTTGCGAACGAATATTTTCATCACTCATTTCTTCTTGCTTTTAGGTTACTACTTTCCCGAGTTTATTATATATGGACTAGAATAATGAAAAAGGTGAGACTTTTTTTCTCCACACGAAGAATCTCACAAGCCATGGCGTGTATCTGAGGCAATATTGTGATATTTTATACCTTATGTAAAGTTCTGCTTTACATTATGGATTCGTACTTGCACTTTGGGGAGTGAGAGGGTGTCGTTAGGTCTATGCTTTTGAACCCAAACTGTGAACAACCGTAAGATTTCAAGAAAAGTGGCTGTCCTTTTTTTTTATTATTATTATTCTTGCAAAGAGTATTAGTGGTGTATTTTTATTGATTTCAGAAGGAAATATCTTGAAGGAAAACCTATGCGGGGTTGGTTTGAAGTTTGGACTTTGGGGTTCAGCTCAAATTTGTGCAAAAATACGAGCAGATGAGACCTTTATAGAACTGAGTTTTTGTAAAGATGGGGTCTTTTAGTGGTTTAGGCATTGGTTTGAGTTTTGTGTTTGGTTTCATGCTCGTGGGGCTGGTGGCAGAGCTCTACTATTTGCTGTGCTGGAAGAAGAGAGTGGCCAATAATGGTAACAGAGAAATCGAGGAATTCTCATTTCTTTTCTGCTGGAAGAGGCTCAGTTCATTTAACAGCAGTAGCAGCAGTCTAGAACTAGCAGATTCAGTGAGAATCCAACAAGAACAAGAGCAAGATTTGGAATTGGGTTCAAACAAAGAATTGGGCTCGAAGAACTACGGTAAAGAAGGTGTGGAGAGTGAGTTAATGAGAGTGCACAATCTCTGTGGCCCCCCAAGATTTCTCTTCACAATTAAGGAGGAAAATAAAGAGGATTTGGAGTCGGAAGATGGGAAATCGAAAGGCGAAAAAACTAGCAGGAAAGGGTCACGAACGAGAAGTTTAAGTGACCTTGTTTATATAGATGGCACCCCTTTTCTCACCCCTTTGTCTTCACCAACTGTCAAGAATCCAACATCCTTGGGTTCTTACAGCAATCATGGGTTCAATCCTCTTTTTGAATCCTTGACAGAAGCAGAATTGAACAGATTGAGGTCATCTCCTCCTCCGAATTTCAAGTTCTTGAAAGATGCCGAAGACAAGTTCATAAAGAGGTTGTTAATGGAGGAAGCTTGGAGAAATGAGACCAAATAAAGGAGGTTGTGTTCAAGATTTTGCTGTCAACGATTTACGGAATACAAGAGTCACAGGTACTTCAGTTGTATTGATTTCCTGTCCAAAATCTTGAAGATTGAATGAATCTTGTCTGAGGTACAGATCCTTCGTCAAAATGAAAACTAAATTGTTACCTTATTCTACCTTAGAATTTAATTGATTTGATTCTGTTATGTTTATGAAATTGCAGAAGTTATTATGTTTGTGTGGGATTTGAGCATACGGGAGAGAGAATTTCAAACCGACCTTACTTGTTTTCTTTTTTTTCAAAGTATAGTCTTTAATGGGCTAATTCCTATATAAATCAGTTAATTAAATCATGGGTCGAGCAAGTGACCGATTCTTTTAAAAATTAAAGTGATCAAAATTTTTTAAAAAAATGGAATTTTATATATTAAGATAAGTTTCACAAGTCACAGGTTTCTTACAAATACCCTTGTCCATTCCTTTTAAATAAAACGTTTAAAGTTTATTGTGGTTGTATATTTAGGTAGACAAAAATTATTTTCCGAAATATATATGCATATTGATGCAATAGACATTGGCACATTGCTTCGGTTAATGTAGAAGATTCAAAATGCTGTTTGACTAAAAAAACCACATTTATTATATTCAATTATTGTCGTTAATACAATCTATTCCAAAAATATATCAGAGTCACCACCTGGCAACCAATCTACAGCTGGGATGAAGCAGCATTTTACTAAGGCGAGCTAGATGCGCACCTCTGTATTCTGTTAAAATTCCACCAAGCCGTAGAACAACTAGAAAGTCCAAGTCATATAAAGTCTCTGTTATAAAGATATATTAATTCAATCTCTATAAATAGATAGATACAACTCTCTCTTATATAGATATATTAATTCAATCTCTATAAATAGATGATACAACTGCAAACTTTGAGGGTGTTTGGCTAAATTTATAAAAAACTTTAAACTTTTAGAACTTATGAGTTTTTTTAGAAATTTATTAGTTGTTATGGTTTATTTTAAATATAATATGTTGAAGTGTTTTGGATAAACTTATTTCGAACAATTTAAAGATATTAGATTTGGTATTTCAAATCTTTCAATGTCAAAGTTACAGAAATGTATAAAATTAATTGTTTAGAAAACATATATTATTTGGGAAAAAATTATTTTAAAAAATAAACATTTAATATTATTTAAATTTGTTCACATATAACCAAAAAAATTGTTGGTTAAAAATTAATCAAAATTTGTGAAGGACATAATGAAAATTTAAGATGAAAGGATGATTTATAGATACAAAATGTTAAAATGATCTTTTTATAGATAGGGTTGTCCTTACTTTTTTAAAAACAGCTACAAGCGACAAATAGTTTATTTTGACGGCTTATCAGTACTTTATAATTTTTTTACCAACAAATTTTAAGAGCATATAAACTCAAAACAGCTTATAACATGTTTTATAGAGGTTAGAAGTTATGTCAAACACCCTCTAGAATTTAATTGTAATCTACCTTAAACTATAATTTAGATTAGTTGACTGCACAAACTATTGGAGGTAATCAAAATACTTACTATAGAAAATACATGTAATAGAAGATTCTCATATCCCATACATCATCTCGGGACCCAATGATTTTCGTCAGTCAGAACATCTCTGCATCTCTTGCAGGAACACCTCTTGCCCCGAGGTGACCATCAGTTCTTGTAAGAACACCTCTGAACTTCTTGTAGGAACGCCTCTTGACCCGAGGTGACCATCAACTCTTGTAGGAACACCTCTTGACCCGAGGTGATCATCACAAACTCGAGGTAAGAGGATCGAACAAATGTCAGAACTATCGGGAACACTCTATTATTACCAACAATCACGCCCTGGATGGCACATCACGCGCCGGTAATGCGTCCAACCGGAGATCAAGGAGGCAATCTCGCTCGGGATAGCGATCAAAATGAGCGTGATCTCCGTCGCGAGAAGCGCTCCAACGCATCACACACCGATAATGCGCTCGCAGCAACCGCCTAGCCCATCTATAAATACCCAGGTTGTGACGTCCCAATCCTCATGGGGTCACGAAAGAATAATAAAAAGAAAAGAAGGGCTGAATGTGAATTGTTATAAGCTGTATTTCTTATAACTAAATCAAAATTCAAACACAAACATAATATGGCGCCAGATATTGGAGCGGCTGAAACAATTTCTTTAATAACAGATGTTACAAAAGTGCAAAATGCGATATTACAACTTTGCAATTCTATATGAATTCACTATTGTTGTAATGGATCTAATACAGACTTAACAAAATATCAAAAACAACAACAACTGCTGCGGAAAAACATCGGCCGTAGATAAACACAATCACCACAGCTGGTTCAGTGGCTGCCTCCCGCCTGCCCCAGCTCTGTCCCACCTGCACCATATTTAAAACTAATGAGCCTAGGGGCTCAGCAAGTAAAATCTGAAGATAACAATTTCGCATAATGCAGGCAGACATCTAAACATATCGTAACTTAACAAAACAGTTTAAGGAAGTCATTCATCAGCTTTCATAAACTTTCTTTCGTTAAACTTGGAAATGGGGAAGATGACCCAGATCCCATTCTTATTATCTTGTAATTTATGGCTTAGAAGCTCTCCTTAGGTCCGTGGTGCACCTGATCAAGTGACTACTGATATCAGCCTTAGCATTTAGCTCGTGGTGAAGGGGGTTCTCATAATGAAATCAAATATACGAAAACCAAAGATAACCTAACCATTTTGTAAAAGGTGGGTTAAATTTTTCTGTCAAATCTTTACTTCCAAATAGCACTTTTTTTTCTTTTTTTATCATGAGACCACATTCTCATTAACAATTCACCTAACAACTTCGCTTAGAAAATTAGGTACTGCATTCAGAAACACAAAATTTGTTTCAAATTCTCCATAAGTTGTTGAAAACAGGTCCATGTAGTTGTGCAGAGATGAAGATTATCGAATATAGTCTCAAGAATTGAATCGTCCATGGATGAGGGGAGCATGTTAGACTGGCAAAGTTGTTTAAAACAGGTCCATGGATTAATAACTCTACGGACAAACATGTGAACAGTGGTGCTAATATATTCCACAGTTCTATCATTACATTAGCCCTACGTTGCACGGCACATGGATGCGCCATTGTTCCGAAGGAACATAGCTTACATGCATCTTCCTGTCCAATGATACTGAATTCTGTAAATTTCACGAGTCCTATGTGGTTACGGGGTCAGTAACTTTGTTTGTTCTTTTTTTTTTCACGAAAGATATAAATAGTTATTTGTTTGGTTGTGATATATTAACGTAAACTATTACCTACTTTAATTCTCAAACAAATTTCACTTATTGTCATACGTGGAAAAAGTTTTAAGAATCATATGCTACTTTTTGTGTATAATACAGCTAAATGTTGAGGAAAGTTTTAATTTCCGTCCTTTAAATTTGACTGTTTACAATTTCGGTGTTTATTGTCCAAATTGGGACTTTGATCCTTTATCTTCATTTTCTTTCTATGATTTTAGTCCTTTAATAAACATCAAGGTAAAAGTTGGTATTTTACATATCCTAATTTTATTTTTTTCCTGAAAATTCGTTCATTGACTGAAGTAATTAATATATATATATATATATATATACCACAAGCACCGCTACGAGCACTTTGAAGTTTTTAGAGAGAAAGAGAGAAATTTCTGGACAACGATGAAACTCTCTTGTTATGAAAACAATCATATACGGGATATGACTTGTAGTAGGTATTAACACTCGAGTAGGCATGGGATCCTACCAACCCGTGTCCTTTTCAAAAGAATTTCTCAAATACTCCCTACTACTATTTTAAATTTGAAAACATTACCAAAACATTTTAAAAGAACTATTTTTGTCCAGCTGAGGGCATTTTAAACCAAAATCTGAATCTGCTCGTGTTTATGCTCGAGCGACAGCTGCCTGGAAACCTTCCTCGTCATGTCTCAAAGCAACAACTGAAAATCAGCTGTTAAAACAAACGAAATAAACTTAAGGCTGAAATACGCAATATCAAATAAGCCCTTGAAATAGAAAAGGGTTAAATATATGGTCCTATGGATTTTGGGGCGCTACACAGATGTACTTCATTTTACAGCCCATTCAGAAACACACAAGCTCTCTGCTGTATATTCACATTTGCTCTCTATTCCCAAGCACCCGACCTGACTTGAGCATCGAAGGGGTTTTTTTGGAAACACTTAAGATGTCCTCTGACCAGTGTCTGTGGATGCAGGTCGTGAAGGAAAGACATTCAACTCATCTCCCGATGACAGAGTTCCCGACCTGTCCTCTCATATTCCCCAAGCTATATTGTGACGAGGCTCAGATCCGATGATACCTCGCTGCTGGTGACTCATCCAAGTATTTTCCTCCTAGTTTAGTTCCAAAGACTCAACTCATTCCCTGAGGACAGAGCGCCCTTACTCCAGACCTCTCGACGTGCTGACAACTCTCCGACTGAGGAAAAATTCGATTACATCATATTCCTTTAACTACACAAAATCTACTAACAAATATCTCAATAATGTAAATTAAAAAATTAAAGTAATACAAAATCAGTCAATAATGAAATATTTCTTTTGTTTTAGAGATATTTTCCATAAAATAGCGGTAGTAATAAATATTTTTTTTGATGTAATATACTTTTGTTTAGCTTAATTATTTCAAGAATAATATTTTGTCATATAATAGCATCAAATAAATATGTTTTGTTAAACAACTAATAGTAGGCCTCGCTTCGATATAAGACATTCGCCTTGCCTCAGGCCTTGTGCCTCAGTGCGCTTGCACCCACTTATCATAGGGTCGAATCGTATATATGATAGATATAAACTCGTGAAATCACGTCATAACTTTCTCTTTAAAATATTTATGTTACACTAACATTAAATCATACAAATATATTATAAAATACCAAGTCTGTGTATCCATAAAAATTTTTGTGGAAATTCTGTCAGATATATTTATATACAACTTACCACATATAAAATGTTTCTCCATGCATGATTACCAGTTAATTATGCTGCTGATTATCTGGCAAGTATAGCATATAAGCTCCATTAGTGTGTTGTAATAATTGTTAAAAGTAGAAACCTTTTTTCATCATTACTCTGCATCACGAGTAAGGCAATTTTTTCAGATATTAAATCATACCAATTCTTTAATTTGCTTTTACTAGTGAAGACGTGAGATAATTTGAAACCTCTAGGTATGATTTTCTTTTTTTTTTTTTTTTTTACATTAGGATAATGGATTGATGTCGAAATCGAGAACATGGCTCTATGATTTTTTAATCCATGCTTTTGGAAAAGATGTTTTGCGATGTGGATAAATTTGAAGGATGTCAGATGTAAGAGATCCTACATTGAGAATAGATGTTTATCTTTAGATGCATTGGTATTTACCTAATGATATCATTAAATTTCCCATGATAGTGCTACATATTTTATTCTACTTTCTTGATACGGTCACAGTATGTTCTTCATGTTTTATGATGACGGAGTTTTTTTTAAAATTAAAAATATTGGATTATGATATTAAATGTATATATAAAATTTGACGCATAAACCCAAGGGAGTCAACGGAGTGGGAAAAATTTAAGAATTTAAACAAATGGAAGGATCAAATTCGAATATATAAACTGAAAGCTGGAACGAAACTAATGGCGCCAAGGGAACAAAAGATCCAAAACAACAAAAGCTAAGACTCTGCGGAAGACGCCGGCCTTTGACAAACATATTTCCCCCAATCCAGATCAACTAGCACCACCCGCCTGCTCCTGAGATGCCTCACCTGCATTGAGAAAACTAATGAGCCTAGGGGCTCAACAAGTAAAGCTGGAAGTAACAATATCATAATGCAGGCGACTGAACTGGAACTTGCTAAACAAGGACAATTCAAAACTCGAATCTGAATTGTTTATACTGGATGATGATGATCTAGAGGCACTCTGTTGGTCCTTGTGCATGAAGCATGATAACTACTGATCAGTAATCTCTGTGAAGAGATTACAATATTCCATAATCCTGTCCCTTCCCTGAAGGGATTATGGTCCTACTGTAATACTGTCCCTTCACAATGATCGGGTCCTCTAATCCTGAAGTCTAAACTTTACTTCTCTCTGGGATAGCTTTATACTAGCTCTTGATCGAAAATCGATCACTGAAATCTGGTGGAATCACTGCCATGAAACTCATTTTATTTTAATTGCTATTGAGTGTACAACTATACTTGGGGTTGAGAACCAGCTCTAAGGAAATGGACTTGGAAGTGCTAAAAACAGGCGACGCTAAAAAAAACAAACGTTACTCAAGAAACAAGTCGATGGTATAAACCAGTCGCGAGACAAACCAATCGCAATGTGGGACAAATATACTAAGTAAAACGATGTCGTCGCATAATAACCAGATGTCGACAACTGAACACAATGATAGGATGCGTCTGCTGGTTATGAACAGTGCGTCTGCTGAATATAATAAAAAAAAAGGCAACTGCTGATCCTAGAAGGCAACTGCTGATTTTGCAACGATACGACTACCGAATTGCGAACAATGCAACTGCTGATGGACACTAACCATGCTTCGACTTAGACAGAATCCGAACAAACTAACTTCGCTTATCAAATCATGACTTGCTCATGATTGAACCAGCGTTGTTTATTCGTTCAAATTCAATGTCTAGAGTCTTCATGGAACTGCAGAAACAAGAACTCTGGAATTTGTACAACTCAGTATAATTTAAAGTACACCATTTCTGGTTAACTTCCTGGTGAGTTTCCTCAAAACTAAAGTATCAAGGCTGTGAATCCATAACTCGAACTCAACATTACTGAAGCTAAACTGAACTGAAGCATACATAGGAAACAATGAGCAATATATGTTTTCTCAATGCAGCAAGAATCAAAGATACTTGCCTGAAATGAAGGTCGCAACGTGCAGATGATCGCGGTTGGAAGCCTCCACAAGCACACCGAAAAACTACTTAACTTTAGAGAAACTAAAAGTTTTAAGTGCAACCAAATGAATCCAGAGACTCACGTAAATCATTTTATACAAGGGAGAATGATTTGTAGTAGGTGGAAATACTCGAGTAGGCATGACTGCCGTGCCAACTCTTGTCCTTCTTATAAAAGATTTATAAAAACTCTCCACTACTATTTTGATTTGTAATTTGATACATTTTAAAAACAAAACTCCCTGTTCAAAGGCCTTCTTTTATTTTCAAAAGGGACAAAGTCTGGATTCCATCAAATTGTGCTTGGGCGAAATCCTTCCGGGACCTTCTTACCATTGCTCTAAAGCTGAAAAAGAGAAAGAATCTGATTGCTCAAACTCGAATCAGCCCTTGGAAAAGAAAGGCTGATCAACTTGTGGTTCTTAGGATTTTGGGGCGCTACAATTCTACCCTCCTCAATGAAATTTCGTCCTCGAAATTTTATTACCAAATAACTCTGGGTAGAGACTACGCATATCTTCTTATGTTTCCCAAGTTGCTTCTCGCTCAGACTGGTTAGACCACTGGATCTTTACCATTGGGATACTGCGATTTTCTTAACTTTCTATTCTCCCTTTGAAGAATCCTTTCTGGTCGTTCCTCATAGCTCAAATCTGGTGCTAGTTGGATTGGTTCATAACTTAAGATATGCAACGGGTTGGAAACATATCTCCTCAAAACTGATATGTGAAAAACATTGTGCACCGAGGACAAATGTGGGGGTAAAGCTAGTCTATAAGCCAACGTTCCTACTTTGTCCAGTATCTCAAATGGACCAATGAACCTTGGGCTTAGCTTACCTTTCTTCCCAAATCTCATCAAGCCTTTCATCGGTGCTACTCTCAAGAAGACATGGTCTCCAGTTACGAAACTCAATTCACGGCGTCTGTCATCAGCATAACTCTTTTGCCGGCTTTGAGCAGTCTTCAATCGGTCTCTCACTTTCTGAATAATCTTAGAAGTCTACTCTACTAAGTCTGGTCCCAAACCAGCTCGTTCCCCTACTTCATCCCAGTGCAGGGGTGTTCTATACTTTCTGCCGTAGAGAGCTTCGTAGGGGGCCATTTGGATGGATGCCTGGAAGCTATTGTTGTACGTAAATTCCACTATAGGCAGCTTCGAATCCCAGCTCTCTAAAAAATCGAGGATGCAAGAAACGTGATGTTGCTAGAATACCATTTTAAATTAACTTTAACTTAAAAGCATCAACATATAATTCATGGCATTTAAAACCTCAACCCTCGAATACCATTTTTGTGAAGTTTGTTAATAAATGCGACCCCTCAGTTAGCTTTATCGAATAGCACTACGGATCTCTTGCGCCATAGTCACTATCCCCCTCCAATATGGCTCTACGGACCTCATGCGTGCAGTCACCATATTCCTTTACGCCTTGATCACAGTCAATCTGCATTCCCCTCAAAATAAGTGTTCTATATGTTCTTTTAAAAACTTCAACATAACATCACATGCTATTAACATCAATAAAATCCATCATTTTTATTTTTCATAAACTTGTTGCCCATGAACATGTTTTCAATGCATTCGAAAATATAGGTAATTTTAGCAACGATCAATCGAAATCTTTTTAGGCTTCTCTACGAGATACTCAGACATCTGACGCTCTTAACGAGTCATCGGACAAGCCCTAAACTCATCACATTCAATCCAAGCCTAGAAAATATGATTTTACACATCTTAAACATGTTTACAAGACATATATACGTTGTCAATGTCTTCGAGGTGCTGCCTTGACCTCTAACCTATGACTTTTAACTTATTAACTATCATACTTTAGCCCATAACCTCGTATTTAGACCTTCCTCTCATGTCTTAAGGGGCTGTATAACACTTCCATGACCTTAAGGAACAATCCACATGACAACCACACAATTCAAAGGCACCAACCTTCCGTTACCACTCTCGGCCCGTCACATGCGTGTACCAGCTTCAAATTAATGATTCCTCACACCGCCTGGCTTCAACCTAGACCAGGTCAAGCGCATCAAGGACTCCCCTAACTTATAACCAGAGCCAGAAACCATCCCCTTTGAGCCACGGTCGCACAGCATGAAGGCAGGAGCCTCCAAATCGCATAGCCACTGCACTACTCCTCCTATTACACTAACACCGATTTTTTCCTCTTGTTCTGCATGACCAGCATTGCTAACCTGCTATGACCCCTCTCCAAACTCACCAAGACATACCGTTATATATCCTCTAAAGACAGTAGCAGTCATGGGCGTCACATAACAACCACAACCCGATACAATTCAACCACATCCTACGGACACATACACATGCAGCAAGAGCCGTTCACTGTCCAGGTTCTGTCATCCACGAACAGACCCCTACCTGGCTGTTGTAGGTCTTCTAAAATCAAACTAACATCCACCTATCTTTATAAAATAAATTTTGAAGTAATTTAAGTCACCTCTATCGTCTCATATCTCCTTCCCCGTCTCGATACCGAATATTCACATGAACATTAATACCTCAAGAAACAAATTTAATAAATAAAATCATAGTTGATATTTTAAAAATATTAACTATGCATATCAATCATTTTAAAAAAAAAAATCTCATGCTTGTGTTTACGTGATCGAGATCCGGGTGCTAAATTATATTTATTATTTGAATGGATGGAAATGGATATGTACAAAATAATGGACCCGAAGGAAATTTGTGCTTAGACAAAAACTAGAAACGTAAACAAATTTATTCTTTAAAAGTATAAAAACAAAATTTACTTGAAATGTTCCCACGTATCCCTGCAGAATTTTGTAGAGGCTGTACAATTCACGTTTCCACACCCACATTTTATGTGAAACCACATAATTTATTAGGATCCCACTATAAAAAGAACCATAGAAAGGAGCGGTTTAATATTTCTCTCATCAAACCAACGACTTTTTTGTTTCTATCTTTAGGAGCGCTTTTTGAATAACTGGTGTGGTGTATAACTGTTTTCAACCTTGGATAAAGTTGTATGAAAATTGGAATTTACCAACTTTTTCTTTATGTATTTCTTACATTTTCATGATCAAGTTTCGGCGTCCTTTAAGGGTTATGTGATTATTGAATGTTATTATTCTTATCGATAATATAATTTCCAATTGATATGATTACAAAAGGCATATCAAGTGTTTTAATCATATGTGCATTTCAAATTTTATCATTCATCATGTTCTCATCGACAACAGAGAGACACTCTATAATTAAATATTTCGAATTGACGTATTTCAAAATTTTATGAAATCATAATTTGTCAAGAATATGTTATCTTTTACCACTTGTCTACATAACAGTAAATATACTCCCGGTGATTTACATTTTTTTCCCATTCAAGATGTGAATGTATAACTCTGTCTTCAAATCTTCTTGATTAATCCAGATAATGCGGAAAAGGATGATCAATTTATATATTTTTCAAACTTAAATATGGATAAAAGGAAATTATGGTCAATAAACTCCCCTGTTTTTTGTCTTAAAAAAATAGTCTTCCCTTACATATAAAATATATATACAGGAGAGGCTTGCTAAACCCCCCACCCCCACCCCCGTCGAAAACTGCTCATAGGGTAGAAAATTGAAGATTTCTAATTCTCTTTTTTCTTTCACTTTTCAAGCTAACTCAGTGATGTCTTCTCCGTTATCATTGAAAGTACTTAATAATCAGTTAATTATTTATAACTCAAAGGCTTCAACCTGAAATCTCCCACCATTTACTTGGTACAATTGGCTGCAACTATTTTTACAACTTCATAAACATACAATTTATACTCTCCCTCGTTCAAGATCAATATATTTGAACTTTAGAGCTTCGTAAATCTAGACAAAATAATTTTGATTGTTTTCAGCGGCTTTAATGTCATTTTATGCTCTAGAGGGTATATTTTTCAATTCCAAATGTATAATTCTTGATCCTAGAAATCCTGATTTTTTTACATCTTTCTATATATGCATATATATATACATACATATATTAAATTTTTGTTGACTTTTGTTCACTGCTGTTCAAAAATTGACAAGTGTTATTACAATAGTCGCCTCCTCGTAAATGCATTAATGAATATACACAACCATCGTTGTTGGAATATATAATTTTCTAATATTTGTATAAATGATTCCATCTTCCAAGGTTAAGATAGCCGACATTCTAAAACTAATAAATGCTGATAGCTTAGGGTTGCCATCGTCTAAAAACCAATGAACACATTTTTTTTATTAGAAATCGATTACGACAGTGTTTCTCCAAATCGCAATTAAATGTTGAGTAAATTCATTTTAAATCTTGTACCAGAACCTAATTTTGCTTTCCGTCTTTTAGAAAAAATGTTGTTTGCACTATCAAGAAAATGTTTCTGAAATCCCTAAATCCACATTTATTTCACAGATAAAATAGGTAGAATACTTTAAAAATAGAGTATTATTATATGATATGAGTACAATTAACTTTAGATTTAAAAAAAAAAAAAGAAGATTTGAGTATAAAATTAGAACAATCTTTTACAATCAACATTTGATACATATATTTGTATACTCCAATATCATATTTCAGTATCGAATATGAAATATTTTGTACTCAATTATCATATATTAATTTATTTCAAATATTTTGTACAGATTATCACTAAATGAAACAATTTTATCAGTAATATCAAGACAAGACATATTGTTGGTACTCAAATAACATATATTATATACTATTTTTTAATAATTTGCATCCAAGTTTTATCAGATAAAGACATGCGGTATCACGATATAAGAGAGTCTAAACACATTTTTCTATGGTTAGTAAATGCAAACACATAACCTTTGTAAGGGATTGAAAAAAAAAATTATTTGAATTTAGGAAGTTAAAATAAATTTAACCTTAAATATTTGGCTGACATTTTTAACGACATTATGGTAGATTATCCGGTTGTTATTTTTCAGTTTGAAAATACAAATCAATCAATCAACACAAAAACAGGTCTCTGAAGTCTATCAAGTACCAACCGTATGTTTGAATCCGAGAATGCCAAACTTCTCTGTCAATCAACAAAATGTCAACATCGAATTCAAATTTGATTTGGAGGATTGGTGGAATATTACAAAATATTTTAAAAGACAGGGTTTTAATGGTGGCAGAAATAGTCACATGAGTGGCTGTCAGGGTCCACCTTGGTTTACGTTGACACTTCGCACAACTATTTCATTCAATATGACAAGAATTTCAAACAGCGTTTTTAAAATTGAATCGGATCGATCGGAAATGAGTGATTGTTTCGGTCTAAATCAAGTAAAATAATTGTTTTATCGGTTTGATTGGTTAAGAACCTATTAAATCGATCATAAATAGAACAAACCGATTCATAGGGTTTTCAATCTTTTTGTGAAAAAATCATTTCTTATTTATTCAAAACATAAAACTAATATTTGATTATATATATATATATATATATATATTTATAATTATTAAAAATTTGAAAAATAAATATATTTTTATCTATTTATATATATTTTTCGGATATTTAAAAATATGTAACATATTATACATTAATTATATTAATTAAAAATATTTCGATTCGATCGTTCGATTACACCGATTTGATCATTTAAAAGCCATACCAGTTCGATTACCGGTCTGATTATGAAAACATTGATTCAAACACCACTCACGAATTATATATATATTGTTTTGCTATTGTGCATATATATTATGGTACATATTTTATGTATATCATTTTCATTTTATCTTATGATTGATTATCGAGAGAGAACAAAAGATGTCAATTATGTATGCCACATAGAGTATGCAAAAGAAATTATGCATGGTAGTATAATTATATATATATATATATATATATTTTTGATAATGTGGACGCCTACAATGGGCGCGCGCGTGGGCGCCCGAGATGCTCAGCCGAACATCTCCAAATCTAATATTCAAGATGTACATTGTATACGAATATGCAAATCTAATATTCAAGATGTACATTGTATACGAAATTTTATGGTGATTAATGGACTAACTAATAGTGATTTCGTCTAATAATTGAAGCTGCGTATTATATTACATTTTATTCATCTTCGCAGGGAATCTTATACTGATCAGTCAAAAAAAGCACAAGGAATACTTGGCCCCCGTAGCTTTTCAGCCGAACATCTCATGAATTTTTGAAAAATTTCATGAGATGTTCGGCTGAGCATCTCGGACGCCCACACGCGCGCCCATTGCAGGCGCCCACATTATCAAATTTTATACATATATATGTATATAGTCTCGATATTATGGGCGCCTGAGATGTTCAGCCGAATATCTCATGAAAATCGTAGCAATTTCATGAGATGTTCGGCTGAACATCTCAGGCGCCCACACAGGCGCCCATTGTGGGCGCCTACCACATCAACTTTTTATATGTATATATATAACGTGCCACTGGCTTAGATGTTGGAGAGGATAACCTCCCTATATATAATATATTATATATTATTTTTTTTAATATTAGGTTAAGTTATAAAAATAAGTTAATTTAATATTTAAGTAAAATTTTATCAAGATATTATTTATCTCATATTAATTTATTCAATAAAAAAATATATTATATTTGTTAAATAGCATTTTACAACTACCTCAAATATTTTATTAAATACATAATTTTTTTTATATCACGTCCGCTGAATCCTTCATCCCTGCATATATGCAACTAAAGAAGGAAAAATCTGAGTCTTAAATAGATTTCCAGGTCGGTCCGGCCGTTCCGAACTTCCGATTTAGCGTTTCTTTAAAATATGAGCTGAACATTTCCATTAAAATGGGCTGAGGCTGACTATTGAAAGCCCATTCATCGGAAGGCCTACCAAACGTAAGCATGACTGCTGATACCAAAACGAACCTCCATAATTCAGCACAATTGTTGATTTTATTATGAAATAATATATTTGTCGATTATTATTCATATTTAGATATATTTGTAATCAAGATAAAATATAAAAATAATATCTCCAAGATTTGTATTATCATATTCTCCACATAAATAGGAGCATTGAAATCAATGAAAATTGCACCTGAGTATTGACTTTATGAATTCTCTCTATTCATTCTCTATTTCTTTATAACATATAACACGTTATCAGCACGATGCTGTAACTATTAGAATGGGAATAAATATCATTCTGTTGATGTTCATGAAAAGCACAACACATTGCAATTGATTGATAATGCTCATGAAAAAGCATTTTATATCGCAACTGATTGAGAACGAAATAAATTTGAGTTGGCTTTAAGAAGCACATCATGTCAATACTCATAAATATTTATTGATGCTCAATAAGTAGCACGATTATGTGATTTATGAAGTGGTGCGTACCCATGATATTGAAATATCATGATTTTATGAATTTAAAATTGTTGCTTTTGAAATAACACAACATGATTTTACATGAAGAATCTAAAAAGATTCACGATTAATATCCAATATATTGAGAAAGAGATTCATGATGATATTATATCTAAAGAGTTGAATCTAATGAGATTAGTTATTGAGATTTGTTATTAAATTCAAGATCTATGAATATTATTGATAGATATGGATCTAAAGTGTTATGCCAATATTATAAAGAATACTGATCAAAGATGCAAGTTTGATGATATGATATTCAGGAAAAATATCAATAAAAGATCCAAGTTTTAACAATAATTTTGAAAAATATTGATATAATATATTCTGTATATGAGTTTTTGAGTATCTTATCATGAGAAATGCACTATGATTTCATGAAAACTAAGATCTAAAATTGAAGATCCAAGTTGTCAATATTTCTGAAAGATCTTAAAGATCTATGATTATCAAATGATATTGACTTACATCAATTCGAAGCATATATTTATGGTTAAAATATATTATATTTGTTAAATAGCATTTTACAACTACCTCAAATATTTTATTAAATACATAATTTTTTTTATATCACGTCCGCTGAATCCTTCATCCCTGCATATATGCAACTAAAGAAGGAAAAATCTGAGTCTTAAATAGATTTCCAGGTCGGTCCGGCCGTTCCGAACTTCCGATTTAGCGTTTCTTTAAAATATGAGCTGAACATTTCCATTAAAATGGGCTGAGGCTGACTATTGAAAGCCCATTCATCGGAAGGCCTACCAAACGTAAGCATGACTGCTGATACCAAAACGAACCTCCATAATTCAGCACAATTGTTGATTTTATTATGAAATAATATATTTGTCGATTATTATTCATATTTAGATATATTTGTAATCAAGATAAAATATAAAAATAATATCTCCAAGATTTGTATTATCATATTCTCCACATAAATAGGAGCATTGAAATCAATGAAAATTGCACCTGAGTATTGACTTTATGAATTCTCTCTATTCATTCTCTATTTCTTTATAACATATAACACGTTATCAGCACGATGCTGTAACTATTAGAATGGGAATAAATATCATTCTGTTGATGTTCATGAAAAGCACAACACATTGCAATTGATTGATAATGCTCATGAAAAAGCATTTTATATCGCAACTGATTGAGAACGAAATAAATTTGAGTTGGCTTTAAGAAGCACATCATGTCAATACTCATAAATATTTATTGATGCTCAATAAGTAGCACTCTATGAATATTATCGATAGATATAGATCTAAAGTGTTGTATCAATATTATAAAGAATATTGATCAAAAAATATAAATTTGATGATATGATATTCATGACAAATATCAATATAAGATCCAAATTTAGCAATATTCTTGAAGAATATTGATATAATATATTTTGTTCTATGAGTTTTTTAGGATCTTATCATGAGAAATGCACTATGATTTCATGAAAACTAAGATCTAAAATTGAAGATCCAAGTTGTCAATATTTCTGAAAGATCTTAAAGATCTATGATTATCAAATGATATTGACTTACATCAATTCGAAGCATATATTTATGGTTAATGCTCTCAAAAGCATGATATATTATTTGCCACTATTATGGTTAATAGTGACTTGATGTTGAATGATGAACCACATAAGATATTGAATAAAAATTATGAATATATAGCATTGAAACCGGAATGCCATCAATCAGAGAAACAAAAAAAGAAAAATAAAATATTGAAGTCAATGAATGGATAATATCGTCTATATTAGAAAGCGACGATAATGATAGATTATGCATGAAGATGGCAATTAATTTATTTATGACTATTTTGTATCATTATATATTGATTTATTTATATGCTATTTTGTTTAGTGTTACGATATGCCTTGAGTTTTTTTAAAAGAAACTAATATATTCAGTTAATTTTAGAAAAATATGTCATATGTTGCTTTTGAGGACTCCACATAATTTATAATTTTATGAATACATTTTATTTGTTCATAAATTGCATGAGACACCGTATTATTCAATTTAATAGTGATATTTGATCACGATAATGTTTGTGATTTCAATATTCATATTTCAAAATTAATATATATATTTACGTTATCTTTTTGAGTCACATGTTCCAATATGTGTGATTTTTTATAAGTGCAAAGTAATGTTCAACAAAATTATATGATTGAATTAAGCTTTATATGTAATGCCCAGATATTTTAGAGGCCACAATTAGAAAGTTATAAGATTTGAGGGATTACCATGATATTCTATTAAACTCTTGATTCAAATGAATTTCAGATTTCAGATATGTGTTGTTTAGCTTTTATTATTTAAGAGCTAAATTCCAGATTTCATGTTTATGAAAATTTAGCCTTCAGTATTGAATAGATTTCAGATGTTAGAAATACAAATACAGCAGATGTCTAGTTGAACCCTGCAGCCAATCGAATTCTTTGTTTTAACTAAAATCATTCGGTTTCCATGTGCATCATTTTTATTTTAAAACAGAGTACGCTTTTAAAAGACTTTGACATATTGATTAATCGTGTTTTCTTTCCTTAGGCATTTTTAAATCATATAAATAGGATGATAAGCTGCTTCATGCATCATTATCTTCAACTCAAAATACTTTGAAGCGGTGCTCTCTCTGAAGAAACCGAACAAAAGATTTTTAAAGATTTTCAAAGGAAACAGTCGGATTGTACGAGGTTTGCTGGATTCTTCCGTTGTGATTGTGTTAAAGATTCAGGCAAGTAAACTCTGTTTCTTGCTCACTCAGTGAAAACATATATTCAATTATGTTTGCATGTTTATATGAGATTTTAAAGAAAGGAAGATGTCTCGGCTGTTCTTCAAAAGTTCAGAAAAGTTCATGCTCTGTTTTTATGAAATGTACGATTTTACTGTATTTGATCCAGAAATGTTTTAGAAAATGGTTTGATGATGTTCATCCAGTAGATTCTTGAGTTTTCTTCAGAAATCCCATCGAAGTAGCTTATTCGATTATTTCCAGAAATTTCTTCAGATATTTTGAATTCTTCAGACAAAGGAAAACCATCGTTATTCACCTGGTTAAGTCTGAAATCTGGTTCTTATACCACGACTGATATTCGATGTTGAAAATATTCTAAGTATAGATTTCAGCAGTTGCGTTAATTATGTCTAGCTGTTGTCAGCTTTCGTGGGTGTTCATCAGTCGCGAACTGCTGACAGCAACCTTCGTTTCCCATAGAGTAATATCTGTTGGCAGATACTTACTGTTCATTTCCTTTCAGCAACTATCCTCAGTTATCTACTATTACAGTAGCTGTTGACAGTAACTTTATTTCCATAGAATGGTATCTGTCGTCAGTAACCTCGTTTCCCAGCAAGCGATATCTGTTGACAGAAACCGTCCATATTTCAGCAGATAGTTACTGTTCATTTTTTCAACAGATAGTTACTGTTCATTTTTTCAACAGATATTTACTGATCATTTCTTCAACAGATAGTTACTGTTCATTTCTTCAACAGATAACGAAATTCCAGAATTTGATTCCTTATTCATTTCCGCTTCAATTCGAAAGAATTATTCGATTCAATTGATTAGATTTGAGAGCGTTTATTCAGTTTTCATCTTCACAAGCATTACAGAGAATCCTCAATCATTCTCAGAACATCATCGAACAACGAAAAAGCTTGATTCCTTATTCATTTCCGCTTCAATTCGAAAGAATTATTCGATTCAATTGATTAGATTTGAGAGCGTTTATTCAGTTTTCATCTTCACAAGCATTACAGAGAATCCTCAATCATTCTCAGAACATCATCGAACAACGAAAAAGCAGTAAATCGTACGAGGAAGAAAGAAAACAGATTTACGAAAGAAAAGAAAGAGCAGAACATTGTTTTAAGAAATGTTTTAAGTTATGACAACAGAAAGGGTCCCCAGGAAGGATAAGGATTACGGCTGACGAACCGTATACCCCTTCAAAACCCAGGAAGGATCAGGATTACGGGTCGACGGACTTGTATACCCCTTCAACATGAGCCATAGTGCTAGACTGATATCAGGAGTTTGATCAAACGAATTGGACCAAAATGTTTAAAGTGTTGTCATAATTTCAGAAAATAGAAAGAAGAGCGCAAGTGTGATTTTAAATCACTGCTCTAGAGAATGTTTAAAGACAATGTTTTCAGAATTTGATTATGTTTTATGCTTTCAGTTTCTATCAGATTTCTTAGATATGTATTGCGCTTGTTCATTCTAAAGCGTATTCAGAATTTAGTTATGTATTCAGCTTTCAGATTCCAGTTACAGTTTCAGTTCTATTGCATGATTTCGTTATTCCAGATTTTACCTGCTGAGCCTTTGGCTCACTAGTTTTCATCGAGTGCAGGTAATGAGCAGTAAGGAGCTGGATGGAGAGTGGCTGATTTGACAGTGGTGTTTATCGTGGACATCTTCCGGTGTTTCTTTTAGACTTTGTTTTGATGTACAGAACTTTAGTTATAGATTTATATGTTAACAGATTTCTAGTTCCTCATTTTTGTAGAAATCTGTATGAACTTGGTGTAAAGATATATGCAAGTTCATTCGTATTTCTATCAGCTGTTGTATCAGTTCCGCGTGTGTTTTTACGATCATCCGAGGATTTAGTTCAGTGTTTTGTACACCCTTGAAGCTGATTCTCTTCATTGGTTATGAAAAGTGTTTATCAGATTTTGATTCTACTTCCGCTCACGTCATTGTTTCATTTGTTCCGCATTTCAACAGCAATGAATTGTGTTTATTCGTAATTTAGTCCAGAATTTTAGTAACGACTTTTATGTTTGTTAAGATTGAAATTTTTGGGCCTTTCAATTCGAACCCCAAATTTCTAAATTTCTTTTGAGAAAAGTCTGGTCGTTACATTATAACCATCCAATATTTATTTCAAGAGTATTTGAATCTATTTTCAATTTTGACAATCTAGTGATAGTATCAACTATACATCTTGATATCAACAAACTATAAATTAGTTATTTGTTATATACACAAATGTTATTATTCCTTAAATGAATAGCAAATTATTTTATTTATGTGTCATGAGATTTGATTGAATTTAAACCATAAATTCATTAAGATTTACAGGATAAATACCATATTATCTGAAAGATTTGGACGACATATACGAGACATGAAAAGAAAGGTATGTCTTATCTCATTATATGAATTTTTTCTAAAGTACGATTTAATATTATTATCATATTATTTGTTGACAAAATAAAAAATGAGATATAAACTCGAAGGAATCCAATTAATGTAATCCATTCTATGAAGAGAATGTGATAACATAGTGTCAATTGATAACTCGAAGGAATCCAATTAATGTAATCCATTCTATGAAGAGAATGTGATAACATAGTGTCAATTGACACAGTTGATTACTGTTGATGATTATTATTTCAAAGAAGAATAATACATGCCTCGAGAGAGGGATATGAACTACAAAATTTAAAGAAAAAATGTTGAGATACGCATCATATCAGATGTTGTACTAAATGTACATCATTTTCTCACATCACTATATAAAGAAATTGTACCTTACGTACAATCACGATTTGAATGATTTTATCAAGCACGACAAAAGTGTGTGGAGACCATTGATGCCTACCCAAAATTATACTTTCATCGTAAGCTGATGGAATGTGTTAAAGATCGAATGATTGTCGATGGAAGAATATTATATGCTTGAAATGATAAATAGTGATGAAAGTTGACATATATGGATTTTTGAATCCAATGAAAACTTTGATTTGATAAAATGCGTTCACACAAATCAATTGCTCTAGAAGAGCTACAGTACTCCAAAAGAGTCGATATCAACCCGTAAGAAAAAAGAGGGAGAATAAATAAAAATATTATTGGCTGTGAACCAATATCTTGTAACAATAAAAGTATCACTGCTACAAATGATTTCATAGTTTGGCATATTGGATTGTCTTGAGCATCAAAATTATACAAATAGTTGAATAACTATTGATAGTGTACAAAGATATGAATGTGAAAGCCAAAAGCTATTGGATCGATAAATTTGAATATTTATGAATCAAAGATCCAGAATATTTAATGAAGTTTTATAATGGCTTATCAAATTTGATAGCACTATCACCAGCTCAAATTGGCAGAAATCCTCATATTATCTGGAATAAATAACTAATGATAAACGTGGGCCCACTAACACAACTTGTTGTTTGTAGAATATGTATTGAGATAAATTTTCCAGAATATGTAATCAAGACAAGTTTGATTAAAATAAAAGATATGCATATCAATTTAGATATATTTATCATGGCTAAGTTGATTTCTTTGCCTCCAATCAACTTTTGAAGTCATTAATATTGAGAATAAAATGCTCATATTTTGAGGATATCTGTCACATATATTGTACGTATTATGCCAAATGATTATGATGAACTCTATCAAGTTATTGAATTTTGACTTGATTGTGCGACAAATACACTTCAATGAAACTCCTGAAGAGAATGTAATGTTGGAAATAGCTTGCATATTCCGATCAAGGTGTAAGTCCCTGTTTGACAAAGGAACTTAGCAGCCGCTGGTTTTAAAATGAGCAATTAAAATTTTCAGCGCTGCTTGGAGCTGCAATAGCTCGTTGTTCTTGAAAAAATACAATAAACAGAGCATCGGAGACAGATCTGGTATGATTTAAAAATCATGCGGAAAATACCAGAACTGAATCCTATATTTTAAAACAACTCAAACAGATTTATGTGCAACATAAATCTGTTCGAGACTTGTGTGCTTGTGTGCTGCTGTATGCAATGCGATAATGCTAACTGCTGAATTCTGTTTATGCGTATGCTAAAATATAAACAAGTGCTGAACTGTAAACGTGTATGCGTGCTAATTATGTACTGAATGAAGAACACGATACTCAGAAGGTTTGTTTCTGGAAGTTCGGATATCAATGTATATTCAATGTATTTCTGCCACAGTATGGTAGTTGCACCAACATCTCGTCGCTCACTTAGTTGAACGAACGTCCTCTTCAATGGCGTCGCCTCGAATATATAGCCTCTGTTCAAATTAATCCCGTTGGACACAAAGTTCTTCCCGTTCAAAAGTGTACCGACAGGGGAACAGTACTTGCGTCCTTTTCTTTTGCAGGCTTCTTGTCGTTTTCGCCATTTGAATTGAGCTCAACAGTTGACATCCAGCTTTGATAATTCTTCGTAAGTTGTCAACTGCTTCGCTGCTGAATCATTCTACGACTGGATTCATCTTCTGCTGATATCTTCGTCGACTGGATACTTTGCGCCTGGTTGCAACGCAAACTCTTCCTGCTGAGTCTTTAGCGCAAGAGCAAAACGCTGTCGTACCAACTTATGTAAACGACATCGTTTTGCTATCGCTATCTCCAAATAGCATCTGCTGATGAACAGTAGCTTGCGACTGGAATGCCTCCTCTACGACGTCGCTTCCTCTTGCGTCTGGATGTACAAGCTACCTACTGATTCTTGCGACTGCTCTCTCAATCCATCTGCTGATTTTGATGACGTCACCGATGACGTCATCAACGCTAAACCATCTGCTGATTCTCCAGCACGACGTCGCTTCATCTTTTTTTCTTCTTTTCATCTACTGATATCTAACTGCTGATTATGATGACATCAAGGCTGATGTCATCACAGCTGATTCCATATCTTGCACATCTTCTCAACTGCTGATTGATAATAGCTTCCTGCTG
>KV011161.1:29063-77342 GCA_001598015.1 Dorcoceras hygrometricum | reverse complement strand
CCTGCTGAATGATGACGTCACTGCTGATGTCATCTACACTTAGCACTCCAGCTGATTTCTTCATCAATCCAGCTCCAGCTCCAGCTTGTTCTTAGCTTCTTGAATTGCAACTGTTGATAGATTCATCTACAGTACTTATAATTGGAATCTTCTTCTTCGCTTCATTTCTTCAGCAGACTTCTCAATACATGTACCAGCTGGTTCATCTTTTCTCTTTAACGCTTGCAGCTGGTTGTCATCGTTTCAGCTGGTTCATCATGCTCCAGCTGATTCAACTTGGCCTCCGCCTGATTACGAACAGCTGATTCAACTTTGGACGTCTCCATTGCTAATCCAGCTGCCCATTCCATGAACATCAAACCAACTGCTGATTGTTTATAATGCGAACCATCGGCTGGACAAATACAGCTGCTGCTGATCGTCTTCTTCGTTCCTAAAACCTGTACGCTTAAGTGGAATTGTTAGAAACACAATAACAGGTTTTGTGTAATTCAAAACTTAATCAGGATCTGTCATAACAGATCCAACAATCTCTCCCTTTTTGATTTACACAAAATCTCAAATCAACGATGCATGTTCTAACAATTCTCTCCCTTTTTGTGGGAATCAAAAAGAGAGTGAACTGCTGGACTTCCCGATTTAAAACAAAAGCTCTCCCTACACTGTTACAACAAAAACAATGTAACAGCAGGAGTTTTAAACTTGAAAAACAATACAGCTTTGGGAAGCACCATATGCAACAGTATATGATTTTCAAAACGAAACTGATGCATATCTCAAAATTATAAAAGACAGTGACGCCACTCTCCCTATCTTTTATAACATGAGTTCAAATCAATTTTTAAAATCAAAATTTTGCATCAGCTGGAATCCGCAAAAACAGAACAATTTAAAATACATCAGAGCATCGAAATATTTCAAATGAACACGTGCTACTGAGTTGCTTAAATCTATGAAGAACCAGTACAGAGAACAGCTCAGATTTTTCCTTCTTCTATCTCGCCCCATGTGCTTGTCATTGAGCCTCGCTCCAAGTGATATTACAGCACAACGAAAATAGAAGCTTGGCATCTGCCCGAGACTCGCGCATCCCGACAGTTCATCAAGCGAAAAACCGGTTCTACATTGAAATAGATCTGGCCTTCATACACAAGCTTCTCAAAAATAGATTAAAAACATTAAAAACATAGCACATGTGTTTTAAAAACAGTGCTCGTTCAAGAACAACCTGCTCTGATACCCCTTGTAGGTCCCTGTTTGACAAAGGAACTTAGCAGCCGCTGGTTTTAAAATGAGCAATTAAAATTTTCAGCGCTGCTTGGAGCTGCAATAGCTCGTTGTTCTTGAACAAATACAATAAACAGAGCACCGGAGACAGATCTGGTATGATTTAAAAATCATGCGGAAAATACCAGAACTGAATCCTATATTTTGAAACAACTCAAACAGATTTATGTGCAACATAAATCTGTTCGAGACTTGTGTGCTTGTGTGCTGCTGTATGCAATGCGATAATGCTAACTGCTGAATTCTGTTTATGCGTATGCTAAAATATAAACAAGTGCTGAACTGTAAACGTGTATGCGTGCTAATTATGTACTGAATGAAGAACACGATACTCAGCAGGTTTGTTTCTGGAAGTTCGGATATCAACATCCTACATCTCCCCTTCTTCCACCTCGAAAGGCTCCACTAGAAGATTTGATCTTACAACTGCGTGTACAGACCCAATCCCACAACCAGCAGCTGTGAGAACTCCTAGACTCCTCAAATGCACAACAGCTTCAACTGTGTGACTGACTACATACACATGAGTTTTACGTCTTCGTGCTTGGACGGGAACTGTTACAAGATTTCGAGATTCATTCACAGATAGATGTGAATGAATCTCGGTGTGTGGGATTGATAAAATGAAACGCTCAACTCTCTGATTTTCTCACACACAAGGGACATGCTCTAACAAGCTAATCTAGACTCAGCAATCGACTCTCGTGAAAAGCTCTTCTCTAATGGCGGTCGATTGCTTCGTCTATCTGTCCATTTTTCCCTCTGTTGGTGCACTGTATATTCAATGTATTTCTGCCACAGTATGGTAGTTGCACCAACTTCTCGTCGCTCACTTAGTTGAACGAACGTCCTCTTCAATGGCGTCGCCTCGAATATATATCCTCTGTTCAAATTAATCCCGTTGGACACAAAGTTCTTCCCGTTCAAAAGTGTTCTGTAAAGTACCGACAGGGGAACAGTACTTGCGTCCTTTTCTTTTGCAGGCTTATTGTCGTTTTCGCCATTTGAATTGAGCTCAGTAGTTGACATCCAACTTTGATAATTCTTCGTAAGTTGTCAACTGCTTCGCTGCTGAATCATTCTACGACTGGATTCATCTTCTGCTGATATCTTCGTCGACTGGATACTTTGCGCCTGGTTGCAACGCAAACTCTTCCTGCTGAGTCTTTAGCGCAAGAGCAAAACACTGTCGTATCAACTTATGTAAACGACATCAATCTCCAAATAGCATCTGCTGATGAACAGTAGCTTGCGACTGGATATCTCCTCTACGACGTCGCTTCCTCTTGCGTCTGGATGTACAAGCTACCTGCTGATTCTTGTTGCGAATGCAAAACGCTGTCGTATCAACTTATTCAAGCGACATCGTTTTGCAAACGCCAACTCCAAATACCAACTGCTGGTTGAGACTCTCTGCTGAATCTTCATCTGCTGATGATGACGTCACTGCTGATGTCATCAAACAATTAGCGCTCCAGCTGATCTTCTTCATTTCAGCTCCAGCTACTCTTCTTCTTCTAAGCTCCTTGAATGGCGACTGTTGATAGATTCGTCAACAGTACTTATAAGAGAAATCTTCTTCTTCTTGAATATCGACTGTTGATAGATTCATCAACAGTACTTATATCTTCAACTCTTGCGCTTCTAGCTGATCTTCATCATCTCGAACTGAATCTTCAGCGAGCTTTCTATATATGTATCAGCTGGTTCACTTTGCTCTTTAGCGCTTGCAGCTGATCTTCATCATCTGCTAGATAGTTATGCTTCAGCTGGTTCAACTTTGGCCAACGCCTGATTACGAACAGGTGAATCAACTTTGGACGTCTCCATTGCTAAATCATCTGCTGATCCAAGAACGCACCAAACCAACTGCTGAACATTCATTGTGAACCATCTGCTGAACATATTCTTCGACCTGAAATCTGCGCACTTAGGATAGAATTGTTAGAATAACAACAATAGGTTTTGTGTAATTCAAAACTTAATTAGGCAAGGAGATTTTATGACGCTAATTTCTCATTTGTAAATAATTTTCCAACATTTATTGGAATAGAAGCTAAAAAGAAATTTATGAGAATTATTATTTATTCGATCTCAAATATTATAATGTGAACAAGATGTTCATAGTATGATTCTCAAAATTACAATTTTTGATCTTGTGTATAAGATTGCTATAATATTTAGCTTCATTGATGTTCATGAAAACTTATGCAGTTTGTCTGAAGCGACGAATACTCCCTTAAAAGAAAACATTGTGAATATTCAAATATCACAAAATAATGGAGGCTGATCGTTCTAAAAAAGCGATGTCCCCGCAGGACCTTATATTACTTGCAAGTAAATGTGAAAAGACGCTATAAGCGTAATCGACCAATTTATTCAATCAATCCAATTTGGATTGTGTCATTAATGAAGAGTAACAAGTATAGTCAAAGATGATATTACACAAATGTTTTTTTATCTCATATTTGTGATCGAAATGATATGCTTTTGACACTTTATTGTTCTAAATATGGTCACGAAATTATGTAATTATAGAGTGTCAAGAGCTATATTTTCTAGATGCTGTCAACCATGAATGATTGACAAATAATATTTGACTATATGAGCAGCTTTAGCAAAGCTTCACAAAATACTCGAAGTCAATTACCAGAAAATCTTTTGTACTTGTCATGAGTGTGTTGCCTTGACAATGATTTATGATATAGAATATTCTAGAAAGATTTGATGCATGAATTTCTCACGACCGTGAAGATGAAAAAAAAGTATTTGATTTTAAAGTATACAGATCCATGCATCATCATATCTCAAAAGACGCTATGAGATTATTGATATACATAAAGAGGTTTAGCAACAATTGAACATACTTTGATCGATCTTGTTGGAAAGTTTTCACGTACATTAATTTTTTATAAATTATCATACAAGATTGGAAAGCGGCTGCTTAAAGATTACAAGTGATGGTTGCAACAGGGGGAGTTAATCCCAGTTGTACTGTTTTTCCCTTATTCATGTTTTTTCCATGTGGTTTTCATGAAAAGGTTTGAAATGAGACAGTTAAGCAACAACAAGAAATGCCGTACTCTTTTTCCTTCATTAGGATATTGTCCTACTGGATTTTTTCTAATAAGGTTTTGACGACGCGCATCAATAATCGGGACTAGAACCAAAGAAACATTGTTGTACTCTTTTTCTTTCATCTAGGTTTTTCCTACTGGGTTTTCCTGTCAAGGTTTTAATGAGGCAACACATGAGTTTCGATGAATTTTCCAAGCATCTATTCTGGGAATGAAGATTTTTGACGAATTGGTTGCTGCACAAATAATCGGGGAGTCTTATTAATAATATATTTTTAGATGATTATTCTTATTTAGATAGATTTGATAGATTTACAATCTAGATAAATATGTAAAGATAATATCTCCAAGATTTCTCTTCTCATATTCTCCCCTATAAATAGGAACACTGAGTTCAATGAAAATTGCACCTGAGTATTGACTCTATGAGTTCTCTATTCATCTCTCTATTTCTTTATGATTATAACATATTTTGCTTTAAAAATATTACATGTATTATTTGTAAAGGAATAAGCTCTATTACTTCAACATGTATCACAAAAATTGCCAAGAGCAGATGGAGCTAATCGAATGCAACTAACTGATTAACTTGAGAGCCCTTATCAAGTTGGTTTCAGTTCGTTTTCAAAAATATCGATTGAGAATCTGAGTTTAAAATCGAAATTGTTAGTCCAGTGACCTATTTTTAACTTCAAGCTTGAAGTTAGATATTCAAATACGAGTTCATGTGAACATCATGCTAGCCGAAAAAAGATAATCAAGTATCATTTATCTTCATTCTTAATTTTTAATTTATTGCTTAGCTGATTTCATTAAGTAACGTAAATTAATTGGAGATTTTGTATATTTTTTTCTAAAAGTTTGCCTATTAAAGAGCTCATCTCTATAGCGGTAAGAAGTCATATTGTCTAGTTAGTCATGTTATATTGATTTCTTAGTCTAGTTGATGTTAATCATGTTATATTGATGTCTTATGTAATGATAAATGTATTTTATGGTTAAAAGATCAGCTTACTGGTCAACAAAGTTGGTTTAGAAACCGAGTACAAAGCCTGTCATACGGGTGTACACGTAAAACAAAAGTGAAAACAGAAAATAATTAATTATTGATTATTAATTAAAAAATTCGAAGACTGAAAATAAATTCTCTTGATTCTTGTGGTGACTTTGGTAGCAGCACATGCCGAGATTCCACTCTTGGAATATCTTAATTGCCATCAAACAAGTTGGCTTCCAAACAATAATTTCTGGTCAGGGACTTTTGCCACGGCAAAATATTGTCACATATTTCATCTGCAGCTAGTTTAAATCATCGGGCCATTTATGTGAACAACGTATTCATAATAAAACACATACTATTCTAAACGACGAAAATCCAATGGTAGAGATATAATGTCTGAGCAGCATGAGACACGTGGAATCCCGTACGAACCATTTATCATCGGTATATCTTGAACAATCCAATGAATTATTAATCATGCATAGACTCCATATATAATAAGATGTTCCACCTATATATAGAAAATATTTCTAGATACAATTTTGATTAGATGGTACTACTGCATGCGACTCTTGAATCAAATAAATAAAATGATCAAAATGAACTAGCAAATAGAAAGAGCAGAGGCATCAGCCTGTTTTCCTCTACAAAATCTATCATTAAAAAAACCAGTACGAAAGTTAGTTCATAATAATACTATTATTTATGATCGTTACCTTCTTATCACATTGTTTATCAAGTCATCTTAATACTCGTATTTCTGCATGAATTTGTAAAAATAATACATAATAAGTTTAAAATCGGTTCAATATTATTCCTAAAAAAAATTAACTGGACTAAAAATGTGTAAGCATTCAGGTAATCTCGGAATAGATTGCTTATCAGGAGAAGAAGAAAATTGTCTGACCTCTTTACCGTGACTTCACTTATCGTCAAATTACATTACTTCCTTTTCTATCTCTTTTATCATCGGACCTTTTTAGTCACTACTAATGATAGGAGAAATAAGATTTTAGTATACCTGTGACACATTTTAATTTTTTTATTTAAATATTAATATCGTTTGTATGCTATTTTATTATTTTTTGATTAATATATAGTGTTACGATCAAAAGCTTACCACTAGGTCAAAAACTATATTTGTTAGCTAAGGTACAACTTTATTTTCTTATAATGTTGCAGCGTAGAGTGCACCTATTATGTACATTAGGGTCGGGCTGTTAGGTCCATGAGTCCGAGGAGGATGCATGTTTAACTGCAGACGCTGTCTCATTTTCCTTAGAGATTAATCTTACACTTTCCCGATCGCCGGTCCTATCCCCAGCAGAGATAGTATTACCCGTTAAGATCTACCGTCACATTTTTACAGCCCACCTGATCAACCAGATCAAGCGGCACTACGTCAGCAGCTTGACGTACGAGAGCTTCCCAGGAGATCACCTATCACAGTACTGTTCTCATCCTTATACGCTTAACTCACATTATATTATATTGATCACACACAAACGCATCTACACACACATGAACACAGACATATATATAATATACATAATATTTATGGGCTCTTCATTGGATTCTATCTTTACAATGACTTATTTTAATACATCAGTTAGATTAATTGGATCTATATTTCCAACCGCGCAACTCTCGGATTTAATAAATTTTAAAGTATGGCCGCCGCGAAACATACAAAATCTAATAAACTACACCCAATGTGAAGATTGGATCACTTGAAATCGGCCCCTCGTTTATGTGCATTAATGGATGTTAATATAATCATAGTCTCGCGTCCTTTTTACTTCTCTTCATTCCATCGGTCATTTCAATTTTTTCTCTTTTTTGTGAAAAATTTGGTAAGTTTTTTATACATTTAAAGTGTAACGGGTTAAAAATTTCACCATTACTTTGGCACAAAAACCCAACACCATTATTGCCCTTAATGCACCTCAAGCTCAATATTATTGCATTTCGATTACAATAAGATATTCATATTTTTTTAGTATTAATAAATTTATGTACTTTTCTTGCCGACTCGGTAAGATCGCACCGGCATACATCATATATAATATTGGCAATATGTTTTCTAGAAAAAAGTTTCGGATTTTTTAAATAATTTAATTTAATTGGTTTTCTGACCTCCACATTATTAAATTTTTTTGGAAAATGAGTTGGTTCAGTTATGCGTGATATTTAATTTAATTTAATCTAATTTTAGTTTTATTACATGCTCGAATCCAAACATATTTTCCTATTTGCTGTCCCAAATCCAATCCAAACACTTGATTCCTCCGAAGCCGCGCCACCATATCTCACTGCCCACCAAAAAAGCATGACATCTCCGGCGAGAGAGTCTGACCCTTGACCCGAATCCGTTCCTCACCCGGACCCTTGACCCGATCAGTTCTTCCAGCTATCACTTCAATTTGGGAACTTACCCTCCGTTGACTCCAAATCTCCGACTGTTACTTAAATACATACTTCGTTTTTCTGGAATATCATTTTCTTGTTATATTTCGGTTCAGATCTCTCTGTTGCAATGGACGACGATAAGGCCGCGTTATCGCGGAAATTGATCGTAATAGTCAATGAAATTTCGGCGATTTCGGAGTACCGAACTGCCGTGAAGAAGCAGTACATGAATCTAGCTCGGCGGCTGAAGCTGTTGACTCCAATGTTTGAAGAAATTCGTGATAGCAGAGAGTCGATCCCAGAGGAGTCCATAAAAGCATTAGCTTCTCTGTTGAAAGCTCTTGAATCAGCTAAGGAATTGCTTCTGTTTGGCAGCGAAGGGAGCAAGATTTATCTGGTCTGTATGTCAACATCAATTATCTTTAATCTTGATTCGGGAATCAATTCATTTATCTCCATCTTCAATTTAATTCACATGCACAGTTTTTAATGTATTTCCTAGTTTTATTTGATGTCTTCAATTTTTGTTTGTCTTGGTGCTTTTAATTTATGGAAAGTTAGAGAATTTAACTTCAAGCATTAGTATATTTGATCAAAGTTTGTAAAAATTGATCGGTTCATCTGTATTGTTTAGTTGACCATGTGTTGCTTGCTACAAAATGTTCAGAAAATGGTGTTATGTTGATTAACCTCTGTTATCTAGCTTTTAAATGCCACTGGTTGAAACGAGGAAACATTAGGAAACAAGTTTATCTTGTTTCTGATCAGGATTCGTCGAGTTTGAGGAATCTTGGTTGAGATTATATGTTACTAAAATTGCTGTTTCCGCAGGAATTACCGAGATAATCCATTAAAAGCGTACTATTACCGCTGATGGCAATAAATTAATTTCTTATTTTCCCTTGAGACAGCTCTTATTAATTTTTTTGTGTTATCTGCTCCATGTTTTTCTCCATTAAAATGAATTGCAGAACTAGAAGGATTCTTCTCTGCTTGCAGGTCTTAGAGAGAGAGCACATCATGATTAAATTTCAAGAAGTTACGGCGCAGTTGGAGCACGCGCTGAGTTGCATTTCATTTGAAAAACTCGATATATCAGATGAAGTAAAGGAACAGGTAAATACATCCCCCTAACATAAATTTGGACGCCGATTTATGCATTTCGGAGCACAAGTTATGATTTCATCGGAGAACTTATATACTGTGATGGTACATTAAATGTCACCAATGCATTTGCAGATGCTTGTTTGGCATTACTAAAAACTACTGAGAATGTGGACCCACTTATTCTATCTATGAAACCATTTTTTCCAGGTCGAGCTTGTTCTTGCTCAATTCAGAAGAGCCAAGGGAAGGGTGGATGTACAGGATGTTGAGCTACACCACGATCTTTTGTGCCTTTATAAGCAGAGCAATGATGCTGCAGAAGATCCAGATGTATTAAAGAGATTGGTTGAAAAATTACAACTTGACGGCATATCTGACTTAACTCAAGAATCACTTGCTTTGCATGAATTAGTTGCTGACACTGGTGGGGATCCAGAGGAGAGTATAGAGAAGATGTCGATGCTATTGAAGAAAATTAAGGATTTTGTCTTGACAGTAAGCCCTAACATTGCCTCCACGGCAACAGATAAGTCTGATCCTGCAAGTAGCAGTGGAAAAACATTGACCGAGGGAAATCAGAAGAATCTTGTCATACCAGATGACTTTCGTTGTCCTATCTCATTAGAGCTAATGAGGGATCCTGTCATAGTGTCAACAGGACAGGTGTTTATTCAATTTTTTTGCCTTCTTCTGGTGTTGTTAATTACTCTGGTTGTTTGATGTTCTATATTGATGTTTAGCCTTTGAATAGAATCTTTTTACACGTTTGGTTTCTTGCTGATCACTTTCGAAGGAAATATGTGATACAAGCTTATGTTTTTCACTAGAACTTCAAGTTTTGCATTTAACGCTTTGGGCAATCAGTGGTCGAGCGTTGTTTGCTTTTATTTAACTGATTCTTTCATATATAGACATTTGAAAGATTGTACTTTGACTGAACATTTGTTTCTTTCCTTGACTGACAAAATTCTTTTATCTATTGTAGACATACGAAAGGGTGTGCATTGAACAATGGTTGCGAGCAGGGCATGGTACGTGTCCCAAGACGCAGCAAACACTTACTAGCAATTCTCTAACGCCAAACTATGTTCTCCGAAGTCTTATAGCACAGTGGTGTGAGGCAAATGGGATTGAACCTCCAAAGCGGCCAAGCAGCTATCGAGCCAGTAAGACTACATCTGAATGCTCTCCTGCGGAGCTTATCAAGATAGAGTCTCTTCTACGTAAGCTAACATCAGCCAGCCTTGAAGATCAACGATCCGCAGCAGGTGAAATCCGTCTTCTTGCCAAACGTAACGCAGACAATCGAGTGGCAATAGCAGAAGCTGGTGCAATCCCTTTGCTTGTCCAGCTTTTATCAACTTCTGATTCTCGAACTCAGGAGCACTCTGTTACTGCACTTCTTAATCTTTCAATTTGCGACACCAACAAGGGGAGTATAATATCCTATGGTGCTGTTCCTGGTATAGTTCACGTGCTCAAGAAAGGAAGCATGGAAGCGCGGGAAAATGCAGCTGCCACCTTGTTTAGCCTGTCAGTGGTAGATGAGAATAAGGTGATGATTGGCTCTTCAGGAGCAATTCCACCACTGGTAACACTTCTAAGTGAAGGTACTCAAAGAGGGAAGAAAGATGCTGCGACAGCACTCTTCAACTTATGCATATATCAAGGTAATAAAGGAAAGGCTGTGAGGGCAGGAGTTATTCCAACATTGATGCGGCTGCTCACCGAACCCCAAGGCAGTATGGTGGATGAGGCACTGGCAATATTGGCAATATTGTCCAGCCATCCTGATGGAAAGGCAGCCATTGGATCTGCAGAGGCGGTCCCTGTTTTAGTAGATGTTATTGGTAATGGCTCACCAAGAAACAAAGAAAATGCAGCAGCAGTAATGGTACATCTATGCTCCGGAGACCAACAGCACCTTGCTTATGCGCAGGAACTAGGCGTTATGGGACCACTTCTTGATTTGGCTCAAAATGGCACAGAAAGGGGAAAGAGGAAAGCTGCCTTATTGCTTGAACGGATGAATAGATTTGTAGAAACACAAAAGCAGGCAAGGGCTCAGGCTGAGACTCAGACTCAAAACTCAAGCTCAAACTCGGAATCAGCTATCACAACCACGGCCACGGCCATAGGTTAACACTGTTAATAGATGATAATTCTTGTTTCAATTTCTTTTTGCTCGGTTTTGGTTTTTCGTTTCTGTAAAAGCGTTGAAGGGCATATAGAGTATAGCTTGCTTGAAAGGGAAAACGCGAAAGATCGTCAATCCCAATTTTCGAGTAAATTTATCATCAGTTGAGGACTATATCTAACTAGAAAGTCGATGAGAAGGGATAGAATGCGTAGACAGAAGCAGTTATCCTTTGCCATGATGTGAATATATTGTAACTTGTGAGAATGTAAACATCCTCGGTTTTTATTGGAGATGTTTGTTGTGTTGAATCATAGCTCTTCAAATTTCTTGTGTCATTTTTGTAATGCCTATTGATGCACACTTTATGATAAACGATACATTATCAATTCTCTCACATCATACTACCACTCGTGTGATAACACATAAATGGTGTCCCAACTCCCAAGTGTGTATGTATATGAAAACGTAAGTAGCTTAAGGTGTAACTAGCAGTCTGTCCTACTTCAATCTGCTTCATGTTTAATGATAATTTTGATTGACGAACGATATACATATGAGATAGATAAAGGCTTGAAAAAACTTATGTTAGTGACTTGGTGCGAAAATGATTGCTGTTACAAAGTCAGATTTTTTAAAATGAAAAAAGTCAGATGAGGAATTTCAGAGAATCATTTCAAAATTTTCGATTTATTTTGACCTATACGATTAACGATTGCCATTGCAATGCCAGCAAAAATATAGGACCCTTATCTATTTTTACCGGTTGAACAGAAGACACAGAGAGCATTTTTGGATGCACAAACAAAACATTCAGCAGACACAAACACATGACATCTGCGTGCGTCCGTTTCATTTCACAATGTGCCCGAAAAATATGAAACCGGAGTTGTCCACATTCGATGGTTTGTCCATACATATCTCGCATATCGTTTGCTCGAAATTTTGACAAGTTTTAATTATTTTGTGACTCATTAGACAGTGGAAACATATATAACAACAATCATAATGACCTAAAGAGTTTCTTTATACAACTTTATATATACTTTCTTTAACAAATAAATATTCTCTCGATTGAAATATACGCATGGTTTCTTTTCTGTTACAAGAGCAGTTTGAATAATGAAATGTAACGTAGGCGGAAAATTGAGACGGCACGAAGCATATGTCCCATGGGGAGGTTTAAAACTTCGAAGAACAAAATATAAAGGGTTCAAGCAGGAAGATGGATTTGAAGGTAATAGTTTCAAATCTACAATAATAAATCCATTTGGAATTTTGAGTACTTAACTCTACTTAAATATGAATTTCAAATCTTCAACAGTTAAAATTTTTTGGGTTACTGTGATAAATTTCACAAGTATTTCAATATGAAATCGTTTCAAAGGATTTCTCCAAATACTATCTGAAATCCATTACAGTACAAAACAATCTAAAAAACACGTATGCAAAAATTAACTGAACTGCATTATCATCATTATTTTTTACTGTGAGTAAGCAATTTCATTCATTAAGGTCTTTCCAGTAGTAATAACAGATTTGAGCTTGTATTAGATAGTGTTAAAAAAACTTGTGTAAGAAAAAATTGAAAGAAATTTATAATGATCATCTTGTCTCATATTCGAGCTAACTTCGCAACAAAATATATACTCTCAATATCTCAAATGATGAATCAATTAATCATATCATTAGAAAATAAGCATATATTCTTTTGCACTTTCACTCAATAATTGTTTGAGAACTTATAAGAAAAGTGAGTGTGGATACACATCAGATACTGAAAATAGAGTAGAAATAGCAAGTTCATTAAGCTGGTCAGAAATTTAGAATCTCATGAAAATTCCAGTTTGAAACTATATAATCATGGAAAATATAATAATACTGTATTGGCCTTCAACTTGTTTAAGGCTACAAGTATAATATATGGATGAGAAATCAATATCTCAAGAGCCAAATTAATAACGTGAAATAGGAAAATTTCACGTCTCAAATGCACAGCTTTCTTTCCTAACTTTCTTTATCTTACCACTGTAAAAGAATTTAAGAAAATGGGAAGGAAAAAGTGATTCAACTTCGTCAATGGAAACATCAAGTAAAACCCTATTATCCATTTTTCTCTTCGTGGATGGCAGTGATTTGGGTTTTCTTGGAGCAGGAGGGCAATTCTTACAGAGATCCACTGCTTTCGGCGTTACGCACCCTTCTTCGTGATCATCCCGTTTCGCGACTTGATCAGGTTCTGATTCTGAAGGTGGCAATTTGATCTTCAAAACAGAAACTGAAACCACTCCTCTGTCTTCTTTGTAGAGACTTCCAGTTAAGTCGCATTTCTGCGTTGCATGCACATCTAATTTCTCCGACATAAAAGTTTGATCGGAATCAGCAGCCTTACTAGTCAACCCCATCCAGGATATTACCTCTCAATAGAGAAGACGTCGGAACTTTCGGAAGATATGAAAGATAAAACATTTATATATATGCCATTATTATACTATAATGCAGCTTATATATAAGTCGTGATGTTATCGTGTCTAAAGATTGGAGTGTAAAGAATGTGGTTCGTTTACCTACACACACACACACACACACACATATATATATATAGATATATATGTATGTATGTATGAGTATCATTCAAGTTTTTTTGTTAAACAGCTCTATTAAAAATTGGTTCTGTCCTGATGAAAATTCTATTTAATTTATTCGTTTTTTGGAGTAATTATAAATGGTTCATTTATGTGTGTGTGTGCGTGTATATTGTGAATATAATTAGCTATCAAGTTTACATCCCTGTGGTATTTAGGTTTATGTAGTTGACTTTTTTGTTTATGATTTTAACCTTTCCAATGTTTGTGTGACGTGGGATTATTTTTCAAACTTTTTAGTTAAATTTTCTTGCATGATCCCTTTCTGGTGAGGAATCCGATGCAAACAGTCTTCTTTCGTGGGATTTTGTCAATCCTTGGAGTTCTCTTAACCTTTTTTATACGGTTCACTAAAATATTGTGCGACTTTTGTGATTATACACTAACTTTGAGGAGACAATTTGCACTAAATTCCCAAGTGTATTAAATGATCCATTACTGGAGTTATTTATAACACACATGCAAAAAAGGGTGTGTTTCAACTGAATTAACCGGCTCGCATCATCATATAACATGGGTACAATTGGCCAAAACGTGAATCCTGACCAATTTACTAGGATTGTCGTCCCACCACATAAAATAGATAGATTGACTTGATAATTTATCATCTGGTAACTGAGATAGCGAACCGATCATCGTATAGTCGAGTGTCCCCTCCTAATTTGTGATAGTACTAAATCTATATGCTATAAAAACCAATGTTTCCCATTTGGTGTCCGTTAATAATAGAAATATTAAGTTGTTTATCAAATCATACATGTATCTATTTGCGCATACTTTTGATTTTATTACTTTTGTTCAATTATATTTTATACTTTTCAAAGTTAATAGTTATTACTATCAATTTTTATGCAAAAAACTATTCTATTTTATTAAAAAAATACAACATACGTATACCAGTAAACCTCAGATATTAACACACAATCAAGGTATTCGGTGTTACTATACTAAATAGGCGGATGTTTTTGTTTCTTATTTTTTAAATCAAAAAGTATATTAAAAAGGATAAATGCTTATTTAAATCATTTTGCAATAAG
Source organism: Dorcoceras hygrometricum (assembly GCA_001598015.1). Lineage (NCBI taxonomy): Eukaryota > Viridiplantae > Streptophyta > Magnoliopsida > Lamiales > Gesneriaceae > Dorcoceras > Dorcoceras hygrometricum. Next base: position 62,643 of record KV011161.1, on the reverse strand, counting down.
TATAAGCAAAAAAAGAAAGAAGTAAAAGTAACTTTCCATAATGATCCTATTGAAAACAATGTTCACATTTCTTAGAATTTACATGAAAAGTTAAAAACTTTTGTGAGATTTAGCGTAGCTCATCACCTCATCCTGCCCCCTTTGCAATGGGGAAGCAACTTAATGATCTATTTTTTGGAAGGAAAAAAAAAATGAACCTTTACGGAAGAAAGAGCATCGGATACTTCCATGATAGTGTAATTGAAGGATGTACAATTCAACTCTTACCCAGAAAATGGATTAGTTGCTACCCTATCCTTTGACTCTCTCACCAGTCACCAATCCAATAATGTAGCCTATGATCGCGCATCCAACCATACTTAACAATAATGAGTTTCAAAAACAAGAACAACTCGACGCTAATCGATTTAATTTCTGGCTTCAAATTTTCGACGTAAACGAAGATATACAACTATATATACATCTATATGTGCTTATATAACTTGTTAGCATTCAAACAAAAAACTTCATATGATATTGTCCATTGTGGCTGTGTATTGATCATAGCCTCACTCACATGCATGTACTAAGTAGTGTTATGTGAAGTGGAAACATGCATGATATTTTAGCAGGTTTAGGATCCATGTTCCCACTTTGGATTTGGAATTTTTGTGATTATTAATTTATTTGTTTTTGCCCCTTTCCTGCAAGTGGAACTTAGATTTTTCCTAGATCACATCATGCCGTGGAGTCGCTTAAAGTGATGAATGGGGCCAAGATTCAATAATACATCGTCGAGAGAGATGATGATTATGAGGAAATATATTCTTAAAGTTGGGAATCCCAAGGATCAAGCTTGGAAGCTACTGAAATCCATGTGATTATATTAATTTATGGTTTTTTTTTTTAAAAAAAAATGGTATTTTGTGGTAAGAGAATTTTGATTCCGTCTGACACCAAGATTAAGAAAATGTATCAATATGTTTCAACAGAGAACTCTATTACTCTTAGTCAAAAAATATTTATTAAAATGTCATATTTTGGCTAGCTAGCCAGGTTTCAATATGATTAATGTTTATATCCTATTGATCTACTCTGGATAATTTATTTGATCTGTGATGAATGATGAACACACAAGAATTTTAATTAAGAACTTGGAGTGCGAATTAGTCTCTGGGGGCATCAAGGTTAGTAGCAAAAGAGAAGAAGCAATCATGACACATAATTAATTAGCTCTCATGCTTTAATCATATTGTTCCCAACTGGAAAGTATTATGAGATTTTTGTATTCCTCAACTGAATACAAGTATAGATTAACAAAATTATGATCTGAAAATTGATCACATGGATACAATTTATATTATTACTTTGTAATAATTAAGCACGCGTATACAATGTTATAGCGTGCTCACTCACTTCATATATATGTATACAACAAAAAATCACTTTTTTTGTTTTCTTACAAATAAGATGCATAATGTTGAAATATGCTTCGGCTAGTCTAGCTCGTATCGGGTACGTTTGAACCTTGTATATCTACGGCTTGATTACTTCGACCCGCAAAATTCTTTATCTTAAAATAAGGTATACTTAAATTTTTTCTTGAACATATTAAAAGGATTGTTTAGAGATCAAATATTAAAAGTTGAGCCTAGGTTAATACAAAAGTTGATCAAAGATTTACGTCGTCTATTTTTTTGGGACTAAAAGTTTATAGTATCCATATAAAACATAATAAAAAAATCTCATATAGAAAATTAGTGATATTTTATAACCCCGTGTTTATAAAATCACTTGTTAAATCCTGAAAAAAATTACATATTTGCCTCTATTCTAAAAACATAAGATTTGAAAATATCTTTAGTTTCACCCAAGAGTTTCATGTTTTCTCGATATTCTACGGAGGTGATAGATGCTTGCACCTATGCTCCCTGTTAATACCCGAAGATAAGGCCCTTAATGTGAAGGGGCCCTTGATGATTTAGTTTGGGCCTCACATAATTTACTCGCCCTGATCCAGAAGTAGCCCGGGCCCTTTATATAATGGCCTTTTGAAGTATTAACTTCTATGCCATTGGAAATCATTCACAGTAACAAGTTGAACAACAGAAATGACAGAGGAACCAGTATTACAATTTTAATATGGGCCTCACAAAAGTTGTCACCCTGATCCAAAAAGAAAAGGCCTAATCGTTAGAGATTATCATCTAATCTAATTTGTCTTAAATATGTGAAATTAATACTAATAAATGAAAAAAAAATGAGATAATCCTGAAGTACATAGCAAGACAAGTATTTGAATAATTTATGTATAGAGAATATATTGAAATGATTTTTTAGTATTAAAAAATTAAAATCCGGTAATCCGGATTAGTCTAAGTGATTTGTCTGAAGAAAAGAATCACCTCATTTGAAAACATCACCGTACAGAGCAAAGTTTTATTCCCTAAAATAAAGTGGGTTTGATTTAGATATAACACGATTTTTATTTTTGGATTATATCAAAAATCGAGGCAGAAATCATAAATGTCATATATAAATATACTATTTTCCAAATAAAGTATTATCTAAAATACCTATCTCTAAAGAAAATGAACAAAAACGAAAAATAATTTCTTTTTGGAAATACCTATCTCTAACAAGGATGCTTTTTAAGATAATAGTGATATGATTTCACCCTAAGTCAAAAGAATACGATAAACACGGTATTAATTTATAGTTAAAAAATTAGGTGATAATTTTGAACATTTGTGCAAGAGAACACAAATTTTACTACTTCTCTTTAAGTTACGAATAAAAAAATCATTATGGCTTAAAGATCACTAGTTGATTCAAAAGTTGTACCAAATAGTATTATAATATAATCAACTCTACATGATTTTTTACCTTTTCTTTTTCATTATAGTTTGTTATGAATGGTTCACAACTTGACGGAAACTTCGGAATTATATAAAAAGAAGTCTAAAATCAATAATTGCATCCCTAAATTTACTTACAATTCGTATCCCCTTTATCAAAACTGGTTGCAGAAATAACATTTAAAATTATTCATACACCCACGCTGAAACATATAAATAAGCCAAAAACATAGACGAGTTGGTAAAATTTGGGGTGATATTGGAGTAACTTCTCCGATTTCACGGGTACGATTCTCGTGTGAATCATATTACCTACTGAAATAATATTGGGTATGTTTTGGAAGTTAGTCCATTATATATATCCTCTACTTCGGATCTCTTTCTACTCATGCATATCCTTCGATTTAAAATTTATATGGCATAACGAGTCTCTAGCCCATAGGAGTTAGTTTATTAATAAGTTAAGTTTTAAAAAATGTATATATATAAATTTAAAGAAAATATATTTTTTTAAAGTAGGTGTGAAGACCGGAACTGGAAGAGATAAAGCAAAAGACCAATCGACATTGACACTCACATTTGAAGTTTGAACAATCAACGACAACAGGTACTGTGTCCTTTCTATTATTGTAGTGTATTATTTGGGAATCCAGCTGCCCGTAAAATATCTCACTGCTGCCCGTCCACACAGGCTCTCTCTGACACGGTCAGCTTTTCTCCCTCCCTTCCAATAAATAACTACGTGAACCGCTTTTCTCTGTGCCACCACCCGCCACCAAGTCCACACGGTGGCGCGTTTCTCCGGCTGGTATAGGAGCGGCGTCACCTGTGCGCACATAGACATAAAGGTTGTATATTTTTATGCTTTGATTTGATCAAAGGAGGAGGAATATAAAATGGGTCAGGGCCTGAGTTGTAGAAGCAGTGATGAGTTGGGATTGTTCAGTGCGGTGCAACTGGGAGATTTGGAAACTGTTAAGGAGGTTATGGGCAAGAAGTCAGCTCTTGTTCATTGCTCTACGGTGTATGATCGCAACTCAGCTCTGCATATTGCTGCGGACAATGGCCAGATCGAGGTGGGATTCTTGATATTCGTTATATATATATATATATCAGTAGTTTCTCTGGGTTTTACTGATTTTTCTTTCGTGGGTTTCAGGTTCTTTCTTTTCTTCTGGAAGGATCTGTTAAACCCGATGTGTTGAATCGACATAAGCAGGTGGCCATGTATTTCTTTAATTTGTGTGTAAATAATGTAGGATTGGGTGTGAGGTTAGGAGTTTGAAACGGAAATTTTGGATGTGTAGTCCTTCGCTTGTAGACTTTCTCATTAATTTAATATTTCCAGCAACTTATTTTCTGCGGGAGGGGAAATTTTTCTGGTTCTAAGAAAGTTTACATTTGAAACTGCAACCTTTCTTTTCCTGGGAGTATTACCGACCACTTAAAAATTTGATCTTGGGTGTGAATATTTTGTTTGTAGACTCCATTGATGTTGGCCGCAATGCGAGGCAATATCTCCTGTGTTACGAAGCTGATTGAAGCTGGTGCCAATGTATGTATTCCAGATTAAGTACCATTATTTATCCATTCGGCATTCTTATTCTCCGAATATGTCGAAAATTTGAATAATCACGAGTAGGGCGAGGCGATGCAGGTTTGATATAAAACCTCAAATATATAAAAGCAATAAGTTTTTTGAAACTAATTCCCAGTGGAGTGAGTGGTGGATTTTTAATGTTATTATACATCCTAACTGTTGAGCTTTGGATACAGATTTTAATGTTTGATTCACGTAGTGGGAGAACCTGCTTGCACTATGCCGCTTACTATGGCCACTCCGGCTGCCTTCAGGCAATTTTATCCGCTGCCAGCACCTCCCCAGTGGCTGCTTCTTGGTAGGCCCTCCTCCAACTTTGACTAAACTAGTGAAAAACCTTCGAATCTACCATTACAAGGCACAGTTCTCATTAGTCTCCATTCTTTCGCGTAATTTTTTTACAGGGGGTATTCCCGCTTCGTTAGCATTAGAGATCGTAAAGGCGCAACCCCGTTGCACTTAGCAGCTCGTCAAAGATATCCTGAATGTGTTCACATATTGTTGGACAATGGAGCCCTTGTTTCTGCTTCAACTGGTGGATATGGGTAGGGCAATGTTGTCAATGCAAGTCTTTAGTCGTGCCCATAGTGTATTTGATATGGTTTTTCGATTCACCTTGTGCTATACTACAGCTTTGCGGGTAGTAATCCCCTTCATTTTGCTGCAAGAGGAGGCTCTCTTGATTGCATTAGAGAATTGCTGGCTTGGGGTGCAGATCGAGTTCAGCGAGATGCATCAGGGTATTTTTTTTCACTTTCCATCAGTTTTTGATGTACAGAAAGCATTTTACACTTGGTTACTCTTATGCATCCTTGCTGCAATAAAATTGCATTTTACTCGTCAGCTTCTTCATATTAAAATTCATCAACCACCATTGTTTTAGTACTTCTGTCATATTCAAGGAAGAAACTTTCAAGGCAAACAGTGGAGGTTTTTCAGCATATTAGTTTTCTTATTTTCGAAGTTTACAAATGAAGAGTCCATTTCTCTCATCCTCATCCATGTTACTGTATAACATAAGTTGATCCACATGTCAGTTACCAGTGCACATAACGTAAGATGTGGCTTTTTTTTTTGGTGTCATGATTTAGGAGAATGCCGTACACAATAGCTCTAAGGCATCACCATGAAGCATGCGCAGCTTTGCTGAATCCTTCATCCCCGGAGCCTCTTGTCTGGCCGTCATCTTTGAAATTCATAGGCGAGCTTAATCAGGAGGCTAAATCTCTGTTGGAACATGCGCTGATGGAGGCCAACAGGGAGAAGGAAAAAATGATATTAAAAGGAACCGTTTTGTCGCCGCCATCTCCATCACCATCTGACTCTGGCTTTGATGATAACATGTCTGAGGTAATACACTATTATCTCTGTAAGACTTCCCTTTCTATCTTCTGCAGCTCCCTTGACCTCTAGTGGATGTTTTTACACTTTGGTTTCTATTCCTCGAGTGTGTCAATCATGGTAATTATGTATCGGCTCGAAGGAATCATGTGATCTATCCCAATCTTATCTTATGTAGGTAAGTGACTCGGAACTTTGCTGCATATGTTTCGATCAAGCTTGCACCATTGAAGTCCAAGAATGTGGGCACCGAATGTGTGCGCATTGCACACTCGCCTTATGCTGTCACAACAAGCCGAATCCTACAACCGCATGCCACGCTGTACCGCTTTGCCCTTTCTGCAGAAGTAGCATTGTCAAATTAGTGGTGGCTAAGGTTGTTAAAACTGAAAATGACATTCCTAGAAAATCTTGGAGGTCTCTGAACTTGAGTGAGGGAAGTAGCAGCTTCAAGGGCTTATCCTTTGGGAGAATGGGTGGCCGTGGTTCAGGCATGATTATATCCGAGAACGAGTGGCTCGATAAACCATTGACACTTGCTACATAGCAGCACTCCCCGTCATGTATCAAGATCATCAACTTGGATCGAGGCGATCAAATTCGCCTTTTAAGTATAGATATACAGAGCTTAAGAAATAAGTGAATCTTTCACTTTGGCAGGTAAGAGTCACTTGCTGGTAAACTAAGAAGGTGTTGATTCTTTTCAATCTTGAACTTTAAAATTATTATATTCGCTGCTTCCCTATCTTGTGAAACTTGTAACAGTAATGCTTATAAGTTTGGTGTACGATGTGAGCCTAGTTAATGAATGCGTACTATTTGTACATATTGGCCCTTTCGTGAAACAGGGGAGACATGGCAATGAATAATTCGGACAAAGGAACTGCTGGATGTCATGCCATAATTATCTTGTATTTGATTTTATTATAATTTTGATTTTTATTTTATTTTATTGTCGGTTGTGATATCTATTTTGCAGTTTTTAGATTTTAATTGTTCATCTTTAATTTAAGTTTTTAGAACAATATAAACATATGAGATTTTTTGAATATCTAAAACTCATTGGCAAACTATAACCCTTAGAAAATCAATATATGAATGATAAAGCTTGATTAACAAAGGAAACCATGGCTCGTCCCATTTTAAGATTTCGATTAAAAAAATTCAGTCATGTTTGATTACAACCTGGATCCCTCAAAATTCCTGAAGTCTAACATGGCATGAATACTTGTCAACAAAAAAAAAAGGACAAGGCATGAATATCAAAGAATTTCAAGCAATTTTGTATACATGTGTTCAATAAAGTCTTGGGAGGCAGCTGAGAATGTTAACAATAAAGAAGACAATCCTCTAGTCATTTAAAGTAATTTCAAGAATAACTTATACAGAGAACAAATAGATATTTATTACAGTGGATGATATTGTTATATATTCTTTGTAGGCATTGCGTGAGAATTTTACTCTACTTTATTTAATTTGTTTTTTTTTATATAAGTCGAGATGTTTTATTTCCCTGCAAAATGTAACTTTATATTCAACAACTTGTTATTCAAAAACAGACACAATTTGTTCTTAGCCAAATGAATCTTTTTTGGACCTTCAATTTTTTTCTTGGCCAAACGGGCTTTTTGTTTTTGGGTCTTAATTATTTGTCTTTTAGACTTGAAAACCTGAAAGAGAAAAAAAAAAAAAAACAAAAAGAGTCGCAGCAGTTCCAAGCCGATTCAGCGGCACCTAGGCCGATTAGTCGGGGTGGCATCCAAGGCCGGCCTATCAGGCCTTGTTCAGTGCATCAAACCACCACCTAGCGTCTGGGCCTATTCAGCGGCGACTGGGCCGATTCAGTGGCACCTCGGCCAATTAGTCGGTGTGGCCGCTTAGACCGGTCGATCAGGCATTGTTAAGTGAGTCCGACCGTCGCCTAGGGCGCTAGGTAGCCTAGAACACTGTAAAATTAACACACACAATCCATACCAAATGAGTTGACCAGAAACGCGAATAAATCTGTACAAAGCATCCCAAACTTTTGTACATGTGCAAACTGGCTATTATCCTCATATTATGTCCTTCACTTCTCCCCAAATAATTTGAGTTACCATTGGATACACATATGAAGCAGATCTCTCCTACCTAAATTATATAAGAGTTACATGATGAGATAGCTTGGGCAGTTGGGAGCCGAATATGATACTGTTTTAATTCGGGCAAAGTCAATATTTCATAACCTCTTTACATGTTAAAGCTCATTTAAGTGAAGAACATAATAACCAGAGTGAGGAAAAAAAGCACATGTAACAAACAAAGATGAATGTTTTTTAAAGTTAGTATGAAATTAAATATGCTTGACAAAATAACATCTTAATGTAAAAGATATCAAGAATTACCTCCAATTATTGAATTCAGTGCATAACTTTGAACAACACCAGCAATTTGCTTCATAACCTTCTAAGCAAGAATGTGACAAATCTAAATTAGATAAATATTACCTTATTGTAATTGATTTAGATTAGTAATAGATTGTGCACGTTACATGATTATGCATTAGCTATGTCATTTAATTAGACAATATTTTTTATATGACAATAGAAACTTATACCACGGGCCTTTTTATATAATCAACGGTCTGACATGACTGGTGTAATTTCACTCTCCAACATGAATTAGGTGTTAGACCATTTTCAACCCATGACTCTATTTTGACGTAATTTCTGCGCTAAAACGGTGCGGTTTTGCATCAAATGCACATTCATCTGCAACACTTTTCTTCAAATCTTACACCAACAGGAATATTGTCAAAATATTCTTATTAATTTCTATTTGTTATATTTTATTTAAATTATGTATTTTAGTTTTAGTTCGAAATAATACTGTTGAATTATTTATTTTTAAATAAATATTTTAAAATTAATCAAAAAAACTTTTAATACGTTTTAAAAATAAATTATATTTCTAAAGAAATATATAAAATAAAAAAATATGTCCGTTAGGGTAAGGAATTCCATGGGCTTTCGGACAAATCGATCTAAGATAGGACTGCGAGGTATGCATGCCACTTCGACCAACGGATCGACTTTAATTAATATTGGAATATTCTAATCCGCTCAGCTCCGTTCGTGCTCCTCACCCGAGGATCACTTCACTCCAAGCTCGGCTAACTCTTTCTCTTAGCTTGTTTCCCTGAGATGCCCCTCCCCTCACGCTTTTTAGGCTCACGGGGAGAGTCTCGCAGGATACAAGCTAAGAGTGTTACAATATTTAATAAAAATGTAAAATTAATTATTTAAGTTAACTACTAATATTTTTAATTTTTTCAATTATTTATATATAATAAATTCATTAAATAATTATTTTAAATTAAAAAAAAAAGGAGAACGCATCAAAATAACGCACAACAAAATGTTCTGCGCCAAATTGGTGTTGGGTTCTGGGGCTGCACTAATTTGGTGAGATAGTGCAACCACATTAGAGATAAAATCTTGTATCAAAATGGTGTTTTAAATCAATTTGTGCAGGGTTGGAGATGCTTTACAGCCCGAAAATAGCGCCAATAAATACATCTTACGATCGAACAACAAGATGCCACTTACATCTTAGCGTAGCCCTACTTGAAATGTTGGTAGAATATTAATGGTCGTGTGACAGGTTCGACCACCATTACTTATATATATCAGAAATCTACTCCTCCCCCAACCGCAAATGCATTTATTCCGTTTATTTGTTCGATTGGTTAGCAGTTACGATTTAAGGGTTTCCGCCACGTTGCCAGTCCTACACTTTGAGGCCGAACATCTCATGAATATATATTGGTATGTTTCTCTACATCAAATCATCATCACATGATATTTAACGTACCATTTTAACTTCGATTAAAATGGGGGATGTCGAGATAATCAAGTGATGATAGGCTATGAAAAGAATTACTCTCGATTACATCTATTATGATGTAAAAGAATAACTTAAGTTATTAATAAAACTTCATAAGTTCTCGACCTCTTCTATGACACACGTTTCGTGTTCTTTATACAACAACCATTAAATTTAAGCTCCCCGGACCAGGAAAAAGGTAGAGGAATGAACGGAAATAAATTCTTGGGATCTCATTTATTTCAAAAAAATTACAATTTGCAGTGGCCATAGATGATTGAGAAATGCTCATCTTTCCAAAGGACGCCCCGAGGACAAACGACCATGTTTTTCTCTTAAATCTCAAAAGTTAGTCGTATTTCATGGAAGAAGATGAAAAAATGGGATTCCCTTTTTTCCTGAACATTATACAATTACTTGGTTCTCACTAATCATGCACAAGATCTCCAAATTCTTCCCTCCAAAGAGATGACAATAATCGAGACGTCATCATGGTAGCGACGTCTGTCACCTTGTGGTATCTCAAGCAACTCATGAAAATCCATGCCTGAAATCGAATACAAACAGCGGATGCGGAATTTTAGCATTCCATATCAATCAGAGGGATATAAACATTCAATTGAAAATAAAGATTACATGTGTACCTGCTCGTTTCGCTGCACGGAACAACAGTTCCTCGACCAGATGCTGTGCAGGATCTCCCTCTGGTGACCAAGAGATGAAAAGTTCCACTTCTGATACAGCTTCTTCATTTGTGAAGTATTGGTAAAGTCCGTCCGATGAGAGTATGAGAAACCGGTCTCGAGATCCTAATCGGTGATGGTGAAGGGAAGGGATGCAGTTTATATATGACGATGTTCCTACGTAGTCGATTCTAAACATTTCCAGCAGTGCGTTGTTCCATTTAGGCTGCAGAAACACAATCGGACAGCAAATTACAATTGAACTGATGAAATATGAAATATATTCCCTCCATAAAGATAAGATGAAACTCAGAAACTCAAAGTAAAAGTATTCGATGAATTCTATCATCCAAAAAGATACAACCAAACCATTTTTTCCTTTACCTACATATCAAAAAAATCTAATCTACTAGTTAACAAAAAGTACTATTGCCAATCAATTTCTGTAGGCATACAAGAGTTGCTTCAAGAAAAGCGATCGCTGATACGAAATCAGTGATTGTTTTTGGGTGTTGGCCCCAAGAACAAGGACTCAAAGACCCAGAAAAGCGACCATTTGTCCCATGTGAGTTCCAATTTTATACTATGATTATTAACCGGTGTAGCTGTGTACCACATGATAGTGAAATACACAGAAATATAATACACCACTCGGCTTTCTTTTCGATCTCTACTCATCGGTGGGACATTTAATTTCGATGAATAATAGAGGAATCTGCTTGTAAAAAATTTAAAAATTATCTAACAAGCCATACCTGTTTAAGAAAACCAGCACCAAAAGCGCGAGTAACCTTTAGCGAGCCTTTTACACGGTCGTTAGTCACTGCCGAAGCATCATCAGGATGCTCATTTCTAATCCTCATAACTTCCTGGAAACAAAAACAGCAAAATGATAAATCAAATACGAGCAACAGAACAGGACAAATTAATAAATTTGGTTTCATTTCGAGGCGTTTTACCTCTTCAATGGAGGTGCTATGATCCATGGTTAACTGGACACTAACCAAACTCGGTTGCGGATTCGACCCATCACCATCGAAAGACTCGAGATCATACAAGGTTTCCTCATTGATTCTCTCCAAATCTTGGCTCCAAAGATCGGGCTCTTTCTTCTGAGCCAAAACAGCTCGACTATCGCCCACATTCAACACGTAAAGGTCGTCTCCCTTCATCAACATCACAAGAACACAAGAACCAATCAAGGCCAACTCAGGATTATCCATAACCATTTTATCAGCAAGATCAAGATAAGCATCCTCTGTTTTCTTTAACGCCTGCGAAAGAGCCTTTAACACTTCAGCATGATTAGTCGAACCAATGCCATTCGACCTGTTTTTGTTCAATTGTTCCTCTAATCTTCTATCAAGTTCCAACCTTTCCCTATCCCATTCCAACCTCCATCTCCTCTGATTTTCCTCCCACTTTTTCGCCGTGCCACGGTGTTTGATCTTTGAATTTCTACCCTTCCTTTTCTTGTACCAATTATCCCCGCTTACATGAGGGTAATTCTCTTGTTCAATACATTTTGAGCAGCTATTAATCGTCCTATCCCGCAAAGAATCATCAGTCAAAGTAAGATCTGCATTAGAGTCCGTCTTTATGGAATTATCTATTGCAGAACATGGATTTGAAATGGATGAATTATCAGACTTGTTATTCTCATCCCAAAGCAGACCTTTCAGCTCTTTATGTACAGCTGAATACAAATTGGACAGCAGATAATCTGGTGCATCTGGGCCGTTAAATCCATCGTAAATCCCCACGAAAACCCATCCATGTTCCTCGGAAACCACGACATGAACTCGATCCTCGCCGGCTTTTCCCTGAGCCCACTGAAGATTCTGGTTTTCTAGTGAATCATAGTCATCCAAACTACATTCGCTGCTGAGATTCACACTACTGATTGTTAATTCATTTTGCTTCTCCGAGCCCACCATCCAATCGTGTTCCTTCATCGCAACAACACCTTTGATTGGTGCAACAAGGGATTTCTGACCTCTAATGATTCCTTTCGAGAAGGCCCGTCTGACGGCCCGAATAAACGACCCTTTTCTCGATCTGTGCCGGAACGCAAATCCGCCATGGGAATAGCTTCTCTGGAACTGATCAGAGCTACCCTTGTCATGAGGGCCTGAGAACATGCCACGATCAAGTGGGCCCGACATGAAGCCTCTCTCAATCGGGCCTGACATGAATCCCCTCTCCATCGGGCCTGAATTCGGTATCAAGCCGGAGTTAAACAACGGCCCGGAATAAATTGACGAATTTCTGGGTACGAGCTGAAGAGGGATAGAAGCAAAGGAGGTTGAGCCCTCAAACGCGGAGGCCCGGTCGATACTGTTGTAAGAGTAAAGGTCGAGCGAAGCCGTGGAGAGCGGAGTCGATGTGTTGGCACTCACAGAGGCGCCGGAAATCGACTTAAACGTCGTCGTCGCAGGTTCGTCGAATTCTGAATGAACTTTAGATGATGAGAGCCGCGCCAACTCCGGCCGGACGTAGCAGAAGGAATGACCCAGATCATCCAACGGGTCTGATATCATCATACCCATACCCGCTGCCACGTCCTTCCTCCGCCGCCGAGTATAGTCGGCGGTGGGTTCCATTCCCGTGAAACAACCCGTCATCTTCCCCATGCCATTCCCCATTTATTCACTTGTTCCGAGCAAAAAGTGACAAAAAAAAACAAGAAAAGATTGAACAAACAAAGATCCAATATAGAAAACAGATAAAATGCAATAGCTTTAGTTTGTTAAAAGCTTCATCGGTTCATATCCAGCAATAATGACAATAAGCGGTGAAGTTGAGAGAGAGAGAGAGAGAGATAGAGAGGCGTTGACTTTGGGGTATTTGATTGAGAGAATAAAAACAGAAGACTGGAATCGGGGCTAGGTGGATGCTTTTTCTCCCATTTGTTTTGTGTTTTAAAATCTTATTGTTGAGTTTATATTTTTGGAAGGGGACAGAGGTTGACTGCTAAAGGTTGAAACTTTGAAAGTTGGAGGGGTTAAGGTTTTCTCCACACGCATCATATTGCGCGTGCTGATACATCATAGCATCACTTAACTAAAATAGCCCCTCGAATATAAATTATCTTATCTTCATTTGAGTTTTCTCTGATACATTTAACTAAATTTAGCACCATGCTATTAATCTTGCTGGGAAAATATTTCATGCACATACATTGTATATGATCATTGGGGAGATCGGTCAAATCCATAATAAATTTATAAATTATAAAGATGAGTAGAAGATATTACGATAATGTTTTATAATCCAACCCTAAAGTCGTGGAAAAAAGTACAAAATTAGTTCCAAGATGTTATGATAACGTTTTAGAATCGAACCCTAAAATCGTGGGAAAAAATACGAAATTAGTTCCAAGATATTATGATTTTTAAACAAATTAGATAAATACTCGTCTACTGGGGCACAAACATAATTTGTTAAACGTAAAATAATATTTTTATAAAAAAGAACAGATCGGACAAAATAAACCAGTTCGGGCCACCAAGCCCTTAAACTAAAATGCTGCAATGTTGAAACTTCCAGGATTTACAACTTAATGTCTCTCCTCAAAAATTTAAAATCTATTAAACACATGCGAACTGATCCGGTCCAGTGCAGAAATGACGGTCGTTCGATAAGCGCCCTTAACTACCCTAGTTCACGCCAACCCGCCCTACCTAATTCTCATCACCTGCATTCATGAAAACTAGTGAATCTAGGGACCCGACAAGTAAATCCGATAATATCAATGCATTAAAATAGCTGCACAAGTATCGGTAAAGAAATAAATCAGTGCATCACTATTCTCAGAACATATCACATACGATTATTTAAAATATTCATTTTCTATTTTATGACGTGTGGCTCAAAAGCTCTCCTTAGGTCATAGTCGTTTGATGAAGCTCATCTGATATCAGGTCTATGCGGGATATCTCCTGTTATGTACTCTGTTGGTGGGGCCCCTCGGCTCGTCAACCGAAGTACACATGCCCTCTGTTGGTGAGGCACCCCAATCTGTCTGTCGACATCCATAAGCCCTCTGTTGAACGTCTGTTATCTTTGCCACAAATCTTTTCAAGCCTTAAAACTTTTCTTTGAAAACCTTTCTGTTCTGGATCAGTTCTCGCATACATTTTCTATAAAACTTTTCTTTTAAAACTATTCTTGTTCTGTTCTGCATCAGACCTCGTACATGCGATCTATTTTATAATTTCATTAAACTATAAAAACAACTGTTGGGAGCACATTCACATCCGAACTGGTGAAATTTGGAACTAGCTTGGACTGGAATTTCGAACGGTTCAATAGTTTACTAAACAACTTAAATCAATTAAGAGGGATAGTCCAGAGCTCTAAATAAGACTGACTGTACGGTTAAAATGTCTAGAACATATTAGCTTGGTTCAATTGTTCAGGAATAGCTAGACCTCTCAGATCAGATAGGAACAAACAGATCAGACCGATTAGAATGAATAGGCCTGATAGGATCAGAACGGTTTGGTCAAATCAGACTAGAATGGTCGAACCCGTTTAGAAAGGTGAAATGGTTAGAAATGTCAACTCGGATCAGAGCGGTCAAAACAGCTTAGAATGGTCAAATCAGTGTAACGTGGTCGACCCGCCTCAGAATTGTCAAAACAGAATAGAATATGATGAGTCAGGGTCAAATGAAACAATGCGTACAGAACCAAAATAAACTTGGTCCTTCCAGGTTAGAACAACGTAGAATGATACGCGTCGAAAGGAAATAACGTCTGTAGCCTATCCAATTAGAGCCAACTCCAAATCCGACTAGAAGCTTATCAGATCCAGACGAAGTCCAAATCAGCGTCGCCCATTAGATCGAAACCGAATTCACATCGAACTTGCATGGCTTATCAAATCAGGACGGAACAAAAACTCTGTACTTCCCAGTATTTTGAAAAACGTTTTCTCAAATATTCAGAACAAAAAACTCTCGATGTATGAAACACATCAAAACCTTGTGCAATTTTGAAAACTGAATTCACCCATGAATACATAACTTAATATGCTTTCACATATGCAAGAACGGAAATTTACTTACCTCGATAACGGATTAGACAACGGCCGAGAGAAATTTCACCGTAGAGATGCACACCAAGCACGATCTACTAAGCTCTTTGAAAACTGATGCTTTGGTCTTTGCCTTCACTCTAGCAGTCTCTTAAATATTAGCTTTTCTCTTAAATATTAGCTTTTGAAGTAACATATACGTTGGGGAAAAAGAATATAACATCTAGGCTTTAAATGTGCTATATTAAACGTACTATTTCAGTTCAATTAGCAGCAGACATGCTTCAGTTATAACCTCACTAGCTGCGTCATTTCCTCAAACACAGACTTTTTTCTTGATTTTTAAGTGTTGTTTTAAATACTACAACTAGGGGAGGTTATAACTGAAGCACGTCTGCTGGCTAATTGAAATTATTTCAATTATGTGCTACATTAAAAGTATTTCAATTATGTGCTACATTAAAAGTACTATTTCTGTTTCAATTAGCAGCAGACGTGCTTCGATTATAACCTCATAGCAGCTCGGATTGTGCTTCGTGTGTATTTCCTCCAGGCTTCTTCCTCTAAACCGCGCCCTTGACCTGAAATAGATCAACACAGACAAAAACTGAACTGCTCAAATAATTGAAATAACAGCGACATAAATAAAATATCCTTAAGAATCACACGGTTGATCTACATGACTTTTACGAAATCCCGAGCATTACACAATAGCTTCTGTGCCCAGTCTGAATTTTGTAGATATTCAATGGATCTATTATTATTATTATTATTTTTATCAAAATCTTCTCGCATAGAATTCCTTTTTTCCCCTCGGCTGTCACTTTAGGTTTGTGAGGAGTTGTAAAGGAAGACGCAGTAACAATTTTATAAAAAATAATTTATCTACTATCGCCACAGGTCAAGCTACAGTCTTCCTCCGACGTCCACAAGTCGTCTTCAATATTTTTCAAAAGGCTAATTATGGAGTGCTAATTTATTTAACTCTATTCTAAATTACTAAAATACTATTTGTAAAATATATATATTTATTCGTTTTTCATCCATTCAAACACAAGGGTTTCCAAGTCATCGACGGTGTCCAGTTTTCTCTTTATGTTAGGAGCTCACTTTCTCGTTTCTATCTCCACATTTTGGCCCATTCTAAAAATTAAACTTGTGATAAATTTCTTGTGAAATTTTTATTCTCACCCAATGTATTATTCATATGATTTATCATTCACCTGGCTCAATGAAGATTAAAATTAATTTTACAAGGATTCATCGTATACTCGTGCAACATGAGAGTCATCAGTAATGCCTTGTTGGATATAGCCTCATAAATCATGTAGCAAATATGATGCGAGTTGAACTTAGAAGCCAAACTATACTAAAGTGATCTAAAAAATTAACTAAAATAAAGTGGTATAAAGTTTCATGACATGTTTGGAATCAATTAGGAATGACAATGAGGTGGGACGAGATCGATTTTACCACTAACATCCCGATCCCGAATAAATCGAGGATCCCCATCCCCATCCCCTTATGGATTAGTTCAGGGACGGATACCGGGAATATAATATATTAAATATATATATATATATTTGATGCCAAAAGATGAAAAAGCTTACGAGGGAATCTTACTCGGGAACATATGCCCCTACCAATAGATGAAAGAGCTTACACGGGAACCTTACTCGGGAAAGTATGTTCGGGAAAAACTTGCTCGTAAAAGCTTACTCGGGAACATCTGTCCGAGGATTCCAAAATTTGAAAGCTGTCTAGCACATGCTTGTTAATGATTATATCGGGTAGCGTGTTGTCAGGCTTCTATTCAGTTCTGATTGGCCTAGTAACTTGTGCAAACAAAGACTGGCAGACCCATACCTAATCATGAATGGCTAGGTGGCGTATACGCAATCGAGATACCTTTTTTCACCTATAAATACTTGAGTCTCTCGCAAACAAGGAGGATAAGAATCTCAACTTACCATAAAAGAAAAAGCATTACAAGATTTCCCGACTAGAATTTGCTGAGTTGTGTATTATTCTCCTCGGGTGGTGAAGATTAGCTCTTTGGTCGGGGACCGAGGACGAAATTTGAGTAGCATCAATTGACGCCGTCTGTGGGAACCAAATAAAAGAGAGTGAAAATGCCACCAAGGAGGAACATAATGCAGCACAACGGGGAGTCTAGGAACAATGATTAAAAAGCTCTCCGGGAGGATCAAGAAGACAAGAAGTTCTCACTACTGAGCAAATCATGCAATTAGTAGCTTCTACGGTGGAACAAGTCTTAGCTCGTCGGGAAGGAACGCAACCAGAATCGAGATCCCAATCCCAAGTAGAGAAGGTTAAGAAGTTACAAGAGGAAGTACAACGATTGAAGGATGCTCAGCCAGCTCCATCTCCATCGACAGATCGTAGTGTTCCCTTTTCAGAAGATGTCTTGGCAGCTGAATTACCTCCCAACTTTAAATTCCCCCGTGTAGGGGAATATGACGGTACTGGGGATCCAGAGGAGCATCTCTCCCGTTTCGAGCATGCGGCCCTATTACACCGGTACCCAGATCCTATCAAATGTAGGGTATTCCTAACTACTCTTGTTAGGTCAGCCCAGCAATGGTTCAAATTGTTGCCAGCAGGAAAGATCACATGCTTCAAGGATTTCAGCAAGATCTTTTTACACCAGTTCGCCAGTAGTAAGAAACAGCCCATGACTACATTAAATCTGTTTAATGTGAAACAAAGGGAGCAGGAAGGCTTACGTGACTATCTCCGACGATTTAATGCGACTACTATTGAGGTACCTTCCGCTACTCCTGATCTTTTGATTGGAGCATTCACACAGGGATTACGTGGAGGAGACTTTTTTAGATCCCTGATAAAAAAGCCCCCGAAGACCTTCGATGAGTTATTGACGCGGGCAGAAAAGTATGTAAATGTAGAAGAAGTGCAAATTACCAGGAAAAGCGATCAAAAGGTTGCCATTAAACCTTCTCGGGATACTCGGGTGGAAAGATCTTATCCCCGAATACAGCATCCTGAAGCGCCGCTATTGTTAGGACAAGTTGGTGCAAAAACAACATTGAAGGTTAGCAAAGCAAGGGCCCTGGAGATATGCGATGAAAGAAAGCTGGTGCGGAGACCAAGGAGTAGCGAGGTAGGACCCCAGAGACCACAATCAGACAAGTTTTGCGGTTTTCACAAAGAATATGGTCACACTACCCACGAATGTAAACATTTTGATTACGAGTTGGAGCGCATAGTACAAAATCATCCTGATGTGAAAGAACTTCTAGTCGGGAGACACGCAGATGCCACATTAAAAAGAACATGGGAACGACCAGGGTACTATCAGGAAAAAAGAAGAGGGGGTGAAAGAGGTGCACATTCCCGGGGGTCCCGGGAAATGCCGCAAAGAACACCTGATTCCCCACCTCCTCGGGGAACAATTAATATGATTTCCGGAGGATCCACGGATGGAGATTCAAACAGGGCAAGAAAATCTGGTAAGAGACAGTTGGAAAATATACAGGTGTTGGCAGTAGAAGATCGAAGTGGTCCCGTTATATCTTTCAGTTTTGATGAATTACCCGAGGATGCAAAAACACACAATGACGCCCTCGTCATTCGGGCCATGGTGGCGAATTATGATGTGGCCCGTATTTTCGTTGACTCGGGAAGCTCCGTCAATATATTGTTTAAAGGAGCTATGGAACGAATGGATCTGGGAGAGTATCCTATGAATGAAATAAAGACACCCGTGTATGGTTTCACGGGAGACTTTTTGGAGCCTGAGGGGGAAGTATACCTACCGATGTCCTTAGGAACTGGGGAGAAGAAGAAAACTCGGATCGTTGGATTCACAATAATTGATGCCCCGTCATCTTACAACATTATCTTAGGGCGCCCGGCTATGGCCTCCTTTATGGCCGTGGCCTCTGCCCTCCATCAAAAAATCAAATATCCTGTGGCAGGGGGAGTAGGAGAAGTTCGGGGAGATAGGAAGGTAGCACGAAAATGCTATGTGGAAGAGATCCGAGTGGAGCAAAAGGCACAAAAATCGCGGTGTTTGTCAAGACCCCGAGAAGCAATTTCCCGAGAGGTATACTTGGCTGAGGATGGTTCCCAAGTTTCAACCGAGGAGGATAGTGAAGAAGTTCAGTTAACAAGCGCAGGGGAAATAGTAAGGGTAGCTCGGGCCTTGTCTGAGAAGATCAAAGCTTTACTAATCCAGTGCTTAAGAGAGAACAGGGAGGTATTCGCGTGGACATCGGTTGATCTCTCGGGGGTAGATCAGCAAGTCATGGAACATCGCCTCAACACTCTTCCGGGGGTTAAACCTATTGTCCAAAAACGTAGGCATTTTGGACCCGAGAAAGACGCTGTCATTAGAAACCAGGTAGAAGAATTGTTGAAAGCTGGGCATATTCGGGAGGTGCTTTTCCCGACGTGGTTATCCAACGTAGTATTGGTCCCCAAGACTTCAGGAAGTTGGCGGATGTGTGTTGATTTTAGGGACTTGAATAAGGCATGTCCTAAGGACTGTTATCCTCTGCCCCGCATCGATCAATTGGTGGATTCTACCGCTGGCCATGAGTTGCTTTGCTTCCTGGATGCTTATCAAGGGTATCATCAAATACCTTTGGCCCGAGAAGACCAGGATAAGGTTAGTTTTATTACTGCCGATGGCACTTATTGTTATACTGTTATGCCGTTTGGCTTGAAAAACGCAGGGGCTACATACCAGAGACTCATGGATAAAGTTTTCCGAGAACAAATCGGGAGGAATGTGGAGGTATATGTGGATGATATTTTGGTTAAATCAAGAGTAGAAGAGGATTTTGTAAGAGATCTGGAGGAAACTTTTTGTACTTTGCGAAAATATGGTTTAAAACTCAATCCCAAGAAGTGTGTCTTCGGGATACGGACGGGGAAGTTTTTGGGATATATGGTGACCCGGCGAGGTATTGAGGCTAACCCCGAGAAGATACAAGCAATTACCACTATGAGTTCTCCTCGGAATATCCAGGAAGTCCAAAAATTAACTGGGAGAATAATAGCTCTCTCGAGATTCATATCCAGGTCGGCAGATAGGAGCTTGCCCTTCTTTAAAATATTACGGAAGGCTAAAAATTTTGAATGGGATACACGTAGTGAACAAGCCTTCCAGGAGCTCAAAGAATACTTACAACGACTTCCTGTCCTTAATAAACCCCAAGAAAGAGAAGAATTGTCTGTGTATTTGGCAGTGACGGAGGAAGCGGTCAGCTCAGTCTTGGTACGAATAGAAGAAAGGGAACATTTACCCGTGTACTTCGTCAGTCATGCGTTAAAAGGAGCCGAGATAAGATATACTATTCAAGAGAAACTAGTTCTTTCACTGGTAATAACTGCCCGACGATTGAGGCCCTATTTCCTTTCCCATCCGATTAGCGTACTCACCAACAGCGAGGTCGGGCACATAGTCAACCATCCAGACACCTCGGGCAGATTGGTGAAGTGGGTCACTGAACTAGGAGAATATGATATCAAATTCAAGCCGAGAACAGCAATCAAAGCACAGGTATTGGCTGACTTTATTGCAGAGACCATTCATATGGAGGAAAAGATCGTGTGGAAAATGTTTGTAGATGGATCTTCCTGCCAATCGGGAAGTGGAGTAGGAATTATCACTATATCTCCTCGGGAAGAAGAGAGCAGTATATCGGTGCGGTTAGACTTCCGGGCATCTAATAACGAAGCAGAGTACGAAGCTATTCTCCTCGGGCTTCGTACAGCAAGAAGTATGGGCATCTCCCATCTCATTTTGTTCTCGGATTCAAAATTGGCAGTGCAGCAGAGCATAGGAAATTATGAAGTAAGGAATGAAAAATTACGCAAGTATGTTGATACTCTGGACAAACTGAAGAAGAAGTTTGTAGAACTCACAATAAAACATATACCCAGGGAAGAAAATGAAAAGGCTGACTGGCTGGCCAAGTTGGCTAGTGCAATTGATACAGAAGCAGAGGGTGAATCGCTTTTCCAAGAAAGGGTTTCACAAGTCGAACAAGAAGTAGAGATGATAATGCAAATCGAAGAGGCTGATTGGAGATATGACATTTATGAATATCTTCGAAGCGGGAGAATATCCAGTGATGCTCGGGAAGCTCGGGAATTGAAGAAGAAGGCGATTCGTTTTGTGCTGTTAGACGATGTCCTATTCAAAAGATCTTACTCCCGACCTCTTTTGAAATGCCTGGGCCCCGAGGAAGCAGACTACGTGCTCAGGGAAATTCATGAATGATGTTGTGGCAATCACCTAGGAAGTGTGGCTCTTTCGAGGAAAGCTCTTTTGGCCGGGTTCTTCTGGCCTAGTATGCAAAAAGATGCCGCTTCTCTAGTCCGAGCATGTTACAGTTGCCAGAGACATGCCAACTTACAGCAACAGCCATCCGAGTTGATGAAGTCCGTCATATCCTCTTGCCCATTTGATCAGTGGGGAATGGATATTGTTGGGCCATTCCCCGTGAGTGTGGGGCAAAAGAAATTCTTACTGGTTGCAGTGGATTATTTTTTTAAGTGGGTGTAAGCTGAAGCCCTGGCCCGGATCACTGAGGGAGAGGTTCTCAAATTTTTATGGAAAAATATAGTATGTCGCTTCGGGATCCTCGAAGAATTATATCTGACAATGGTCGACAATTCATCGGTGCAAAATTAAAAGAGTGGTGCTCGGGATTAAAGATTGAGCAAGTGTTTACGTCAGTAGCATATCCACAGAGCAATGGACAGGTCGAAGTCACTAATCGATCTATAGTGCATTCTTTGAAGACTCGATTAGAAACTATCCAGAGTCAATGGGTGGAAGAGTTCCCTAGCGTATTGTGGGCCTATAGAACAACCCCGAGGACTGCTACAGGAGAAACGCCCTACAGCATGGTGTATGGAACTGAGGCAGTATTTCCAGCAGAAATTGGACAAGATAGCGCAATAATTTGCTCCTATCCCGAGGAAAACAACATATTGCGAAAGATGGACTTGGATCATGTGGCTGAAAAAAGAGAACAAGCGGCGATTAGGATGATAGCCTACCAACGAAGAATAGCTAGAGTCTATAACAAGAGGGTACGTCCAAGACACATTGATGTGGGAGACTTAGTGATGAAGAGAATCCAGTACCAAGGTGAAAGAGGAAAATTGGATCCTAAATACGAAGGACCCTTTCAGGTAGTGGAAAAAGCAGGAATATCTTCTTATTATTTTGCCGATGCCAAAGGAAGGAGAGGAAAAAGACCATGGAATATTCGTCATTTGAGAAGATATTACTCTTAGTATTGTTATGACTACTCTTTGTACTTCAGAAATTTATCAAATGAAGATGTTTTTTGCCAAAGAAAGATATCATATAAGCCCGATCTACTCGGCACCCGACTATCAACTCCGGTTGGTATCTAAACACTTGGATAGAGATCCTATCTAAAGTATAAAGCCGATCTACTCAAATACTCGACTATCTACTCGGACTAATATTTAACGCGGGGATAAAAAGCTTATCAAAGAGGACATAGTTCCATCAAAAGCATGTGGACAATAAAAAACCGTATGAGAGGCAAAAGAAAATCTTTTTAGCATTTGCAAATTAAGTATATCACTTTTCCCCGGAAAGCCCCGCCTCACCATTGTCGGGCAGAGCTTCTAGGGACTTCAAAACATCGAGAAAAGAAAAAGGATGCTCGGCCTCCGAATAACCGTTGTCCCTAATCTGGGCCAAGCACCCATCAAAACCCTGCTGGAAAAAAGATAAAGCCCGAGTAGAACAAAGCCTGTCGAATTCATCCGACTTCAAAAAATCCGCTTTCCTTTTCTCCCAAGATGCTTCAGCCTCATCCTGTGCTCTCTTTATTCTCTCTTCGGCCTCTTCTCCTGCCTTCTTCATTTCCTCCTGAAGACGTATAAAAGAAGCCTCTGAATCAGTCAGTTTTTGCTCAAGGGATCTCTTCTCGGCATCAGAAGCCCCTCGAGCTTCTTCGATCTCCTTCATTAGCTTATCGTTCTTCGCCATCACGTCATTCAGGGAGAGCTTGGAAGAATGGGCCACCTCTCGAGCCTTTGTCACTCGTCGGGAAAGTTCACCCCCCCACAGTAGCGCCTGAAAAATGGTTAAACAAATGAGCGGAAACATCAAAAGAAACACAAGAAAAATACTTATGTACCTGTAAGAAGTGTGAAGCCAAGGCCTCCGTAATTTTCTTATCAGATGCCGAGCTCACCACAGGAGCATCTAGCGGGGGGATGAAGTGTTGAAAAAAGGCCACGGTAGTTGAAGCGACCGGCTGAGCTATAAAGGAAGAGACCTCCACGTCGGGCTGAGAAGTTCCCACCTCAGTATTGAGCTCGGTCGAAGAGGAAGTTTTCTTCTTCTTTGGGTGCTTATCACCACCCGAGGACAACTTCCTCTTCTTTTCTTTTGAGAGTTCAACGGGTGGAGGATTTACAGGCTCCTCGAGAGAAAGGTCCACGTGTTCCTCGGAAATGGGATCGACCCGCTCCTCAGCTTGTGAGGTGGAACCCCGAGAAGCTTCAGATTTCTTCTTCTTGTAAGCTTCCAGCAGGTGAGATTTCATGATTCTTTCGGCTATACAAAAAAGAGCAAATGGTTAGAGATATGGTGCTAAGTAAAAAAGGGAGGAGTACCGAGAAAGAAGTAAAAACTATACCTAAGTCCCCTTCCACTGCTACCCCCTTCCGACTAAAACCAAAGTGGCATAGAAGATCTTCTCGGATTAAATCCCGAGCATTGAAACATTTTGTACACGCGTCCTTAATAAAGGGAATTGGGTTGTATTCCTGAACTGGTGGAGGAAGAACCCTTTTCGTCGGCTTCTCAACCCATGACATGTCACAGTACCATGCTATCCCTTCCCGAACGTTACGTCGCACAAAAAAATAGCGACTCATCCAACCCTTATGAGAGGTGGGGTTCCCTTTTATGAACCCGTATTCGGACTTCAAGCGGATGAAAAATTTCCCAACGTCTTTTTGTCGGATTTGAGTCATATTATAAATAAGGTGAAGGGAAAGAGGAGCTTGGTATTACTTCAACAGAATTCCTAGACCTAACAAAGAACTATATGAGTTTGGAGTCAATTGGCTGGGACTAACGCACAGATGATCACAGAGACTTTGGATAAATCGGGGAATGGGGAATCTAAGACCCATCTCTAGTTGATTTATGTAAAAAGTGTGGTATCCTTCCGGGGGAAGATGAGCTCGGTCCTCGGGAAGAGGAATCAAGATGTCATATTGGTTCGACATACCGGACAAATCCTTTATAAAGGCTTTATCAGACTCTTGCAACAAGGACGCCTTGATCTCATACCAAGGACGACCCTCTGCCAATAGAGTGGCCTCTTCGATATTTATCCTAGCTAAGAGTTCTCTACGGGAAACCTTGTCGGGAACAGTATTAGCACTTATGGTGCCCGATGAGGAAGGGGATCCTAAAGATTGAACAAAATCTACTACTGCACGATTATCTATAGAAGACATAATGCAAAGATTATAGTACTTACAGGAATGATTTGGAGACGAAAAGAAAGAAGGCAGAGAACTTGGGAAGCAATTTCGGCAGAGTAACGGTAGTTGAGAGAAAGTGAAAAATGAAAAAGAAGGATGCGGCTATTTATAGGAAGATCGAGCGAATTTTCTCCGTCAGATTTGAAAGCAATCAACGATCAAAATCACCTTGGGAATATCAACGAGCGGGAAAATTGGCGCCCAAAGATTAAAGTCCCATCAGCCGTATTAAAAATAAATCGTAAAGAAATTAGGCTTTGTTCGGATAAAATAGAAATGGTCTACGAAACCCGAGAAGAAACACAATAGTCTTCAACTTCACTACTTCGTTTCGACTATAGAGGGGAGATACTATTGATGCCAAAAGATGAAAAGGCTTACGCGGGAATCCTACTCGGGAACATATGCCCCTACCAATAGATGAAAGAGCTTACACGGGAATCCTACTCGGGAAAGTATGTTCGGGAA
Organism: Dorcoceras hygrometricum; assembly: GCA_001598015.1. Classification (NCBI taxonomy): domain Eukaryota; kingdom Viridiplantae; phylum Streptophyta; class Magnoliopsida; order Lamiales; family Gesneriaceae; genus Dorcoceras; species Dorcoceras hygrometricum. Next base: position 37,270 of record KV011161.1, on the reverse strand, counting down.
AAACTTGCTCTTAAAAGCTTACTCGGGAACATCTGTCCGAGGATCCCAAAAGTTGAAAGCTGTCTAGCACATGCTTGTTAATGATTAAATCGGGTAGCGTGTTGTCAGGCTTCTATTCAGTTCTGATTGGCCTAGTAACTTGTGCAAACTAAGACTGGCAGACCCATACCTAATCATGAGTGGCCAGGTGGCGTATACGCAATCGAGATACCTTTTTTCACCTATAAATACTTGAGTCTCTCGCAAACAAGGGAATGAGAATCTCGACTTACCATAAAAGAAAAAGCATTACAAGATTTCCCGACTAGAATTTGCTGAGCTGTGTATTCTTCTCCTCGGGTGGTGAGGATTAGCTCTTTGGTCGGGGACCGAGGACGAAATTTGAGTAGCATCAATTGGCGCCGTCTGTGGGAACCAAATAAAAGAGAGTGAAAATGCCACCAAGGAGGAACAGAATACAGCACAGCACAACCGTTCTCAGGGTAATGATTTATATTGGAGAGGGTTAAATTTTCTTTTCTTTTCTTTTTCCCTTTTTTTAAAAACTAATTACCAGGTTAGTTTTTTTTGTATATAAAAAGAAGTTACTCTATTGATTAATGGTATATACAACATATAAAAAGGATTATTGATATAAATTACTGATTGAATTAAAATTACGAACTTCAACAAACATGTCCTCTCTAACATTGCTTAAAAACTATCAAAGTCTAAACCAATTTCACTCCATGTGCCCCATACATTATACGCCATTCTATTTTATTTAATCTATTTTTTTTCATGGCGGGCATGCGAAAATTGTGAATTTTACATTCGAAGCACACATGCGTTATAAAACGAGAAATCTGCAATATTTATGCAAAAATAACTACAATTTGGATTTGATTCCTCATTACTTTGGGCGACATGCTTTCTCAATAGGGCCAACTTGTCTTGCAAACTGCACACAGAATCAGAATGAAAGCGCATCAATAATATGCATTACAATAATTTATTTTGTATTTGTGAGGCGGGGGAGATTTAAATTTTACATTAAAAAATCTCAGGTGAAATTGTATACACTACACTTATAATAACATCTTGACATTGCTGATAATCTTTTATGAAAAAAAAAATAGATATTTATTTATTAGCTCTATGTGTTTCTAAACTTTGAACACATGTAGCCCTAAAAATATGTACGAGTAAGGGTGCATGTGATCAAAACGTAAAAAAAATTCTCGATGATTCTTTAATGTTGGTTCTAAGCAATATCAAGATTTCGTATGATAATGTACGCAATTAACTGTTTGAGAACTGGAAAATGAAACTTGAATTATTCTGTAATGTGGGTTTAATTTCTGGACTCATCCTGTTGAATGTCAATATCTTATGTTTGGTAACTCGGAATAAAAGGATAAAAAGAAAGGGGGTTACCTGAAAATAAACTTCAAGTTTCTTTTTGTAGAGTGGCATATTCTTTTTTCAGTTGTTGGAAAGTTTTCTTGCAGCTGTATATAATACATATATGAAAAGATACGAAACAAAAATCAATAATCGGGCATGATTAGAACCAAAAAAAAAAAATACTTACTTTTTTTTTGACAGTCTCGGAAGCGAATTCAAAAATCATACTAGGTGGTGAAGTGGGAAAGTTTACCCTTCACCATTTCCATTGCTACAGTGCTCTCTGAATTGTGTGCACTCAAGTTTCACCTTTTTGCCTCCAATGCTGCAAAACGTAAAAGTTGGAGTTTGTTATTTTGACATTGAGGAGTGATACCTACATTCGTCTTCAAAAGAATGAAAAAAATGACAAATTTTCAATTAAAAAAAAATCACAATGACAAAATATCTAAAAAATCCCTTCTATTTTTTTTTTATTTTACCTTGAGCTACTGCCCTTGAACTGGTGCATGTAACTGTCCAACCTGGTAAAATCAAGAGGATTCTTCTCCCTAACAAGAACAAGAAAAACAAGTATAGTCAATCATAGCCAAGAATTGATCAATAAGGCCTATATATATGTATCTCAGACATAAAATAGCATCAGAACAATTTGAATATGCGGTATATTATATATACTCACAGAGCTTGCTCGATATTGTGGATCAATCGAGCCGAATCTCTGTAATGTAATGTGACTACCTCTTCAACAAAATTAGGATTTGCATCATCTTGCAGCTCTTCCAACTGAACAAATTGCTCATCCAGGTATCCCTACGTAAACAAAGAACATCTTTGGATTCGAGTGTCGACGATAATTCGTTAATCTCGGCTCTTCATGATAGTTATACAGTTTCATCTTAGTAGTACGTATGCAGCCGAATGCAGTCAAATAAAATTCGTGAAAAAAAAAAAACCTGATCAAACAGGGATTGCTTCATGTTGGCCAGCTGCCTATTCATGCTTCAAAGAAATAATTATAATGTGGCAACTTATTAAGACTGTTGAGTTAAGAAGCTATAGAGAGACTACTTCGAGATGTGCTCTGGATCTTCAAGTTGGGAATGAAATTGAAGTAGGGTTTATTATGGTTTATATAGCTGCTTAGCCAAAAAGTTTATTCACTATTTTTTTTATGAATGTGTATATTCCGTACACATAGATCACATTTGGAAAGAAAATTATGATTAAATCATGAACTTAAGTGAAAGTGTAAAAAATAGGAGAATCTTTTTGCACCAAAAAGGAGCTGTGGTTTGTAGGAATATGCTGATGGCTTATGATTTGGCTACAAGTAACGAATCAAACCCTCAAATCACTAAAAAGGGACATATTCAGGAAGAGACATCACCATGAGCTAGGTTTGGTGGTGGCTATATATGTTATCTATTTGAAAATACTTGATTCGGAATATCAAATTAAAGATGATCAATCAATTATTATTGGTATAATCAATTTGTGGTTACCGAGAAAACAATTCTTACTTCTGCTGGCACAGGTGTGATCGGTCGTTGTTTAAGTGCTTTTATTTTTATTTTTAAATGTAAGTGGAAGCAAAAACCAAAAACTAGAAAGTATAAGTTTTAAAAACACAGTTATTAAGTGCATTTCTAAAATAACTCTCGCAGCAAAACATTATTTTTACTCTTGAAAAAACATTTTTTTGTAAATAAGTGTTTTTAGCCCACTAGCTTCTCTGACCAAAAAGGTTCTGAGTTCATATTAATTTAAATGAGAGACAGTTCTGTATGTTTTTCTTTTTTATTTTATATAGTCCTTCATGTTGTCTAATTTCTTCTTTAGTAATTGATATTTCATTTATTGACAGTTACAAGATTTTCATCGGTAGTGTTGATTACACAGTAACCATCATCAACGACATGTGGATAAAACCGACGAGAATTTTTCCTAAAAAGAGTATAACATATGAATTGAACAATATAAAAAAATCAAAATACGAAAGGGAAAGGCCAAAATTGGACCAAATGATAATTTTTCCTTTACAAAGTCAAAAATCGTTAATCATCAAGCTAAGCAGTATTTGCAAGGATATCCAAATTCATTCGATCTAAAAGATAATATTTATTGGGATTTTAGGTAATTAGCACACTCTATAAATATACATGATTTGTCCTCTTCTGTACCGTTGGTTTGTGAATCTAGGTGTGTGTGTGTCAATTATTGTGTATGCTTTGAGCACAAAACCATGCATATGATCATACACGATTAGGTTTAGTTCGACGAATGATAACAATAATTGGGATATCATCCACGTGCATATTCATGATATGAACCATGTGATAAAAATATGTTTGTTATGTATATTTTTCGATGGAACCTTCGTCTATAATTTGTGTTACGAGATGTATTGGGTAAAATCTTTAGCAAATTCAGTAAACTGTAAGCCATGCACTACAAAAACTCTATGCGATAGGCTTGCCGGAGAAATTCTTGGTCAGGGATTGAACGCATTAAGCACCTTCTGGCATTGTAGTAATAAGTCAAGAACTTAGCATTCAACTATTAAGAAGGGAATTGAATAAAGTTTTAAGGGCATATTGATATATACTACTGAAGGTAAATATTAGCTAAATATGGAAAACCCAAAAAATTAAAAATTAATGAAAATGGAGAATTCTTTATAATGATTGACAGATATTGATCTCTTCAGAATGGTCCATGTCATGTCCCCTAGCTTTCTTTCATTGTCATCTAACTCTGTTTCCAATAATAGTTCCACCGAAAAAATCGTTAAAAGAGGAACGATTATGTGTTGGAGAAGAGATTCCTCTCTTCTACGTGTAATGTTCTTGCTATGGAGAAAGGATCAAACAATACTTTATTATAAAAAGATAAAAAAATGTTATCTTTCAAAACTTTTAAATTCTATCTCAATAATCAATTAAATATAATATATAGTTTGATGTTGATGTTGTAAATGCAAGTAATGGAATAACAAAATTTTTTTATGAAATCGTCTACTGGTTCAATTTTGTGGGTCAATTCGAGACGTGAAAATATTACTTTTCTATCAAAATTATTACTTTTTTCATCAACTATTGGCTCATTACAAACCTACTCATAGAAAAATAGTAGAATTGTTCTTGTAAATTAGCATTAATTAGATAATGATAATCGAATCAGAGAAACTTTAGATACATCTTGGTGAAATAATATATAAGACCACTATTGTATATTTATATGGTGCTAAAAATTACAGATGGTATGTCTTGCATTGTGTGAGGATCGAGATTATTAGAGGCAATTAGTGATTAATCAGATTTGATTAAGGTGGTTTCATCGGAGTTAATCAGCTTAGAGAGTTAATCGGGTTAGTTGGGATCAACAGGTGTGAGCTGATTGGATGGCCCGTGCTGATCTGGTGTTGTGCAAGCTGTTCTGGAAACACTATGCAGTGTAGCCCGTGCCGAGCTAGTGTGAACTGATCTGTTTTAGTGCGAGCTGGCAGTATAATGGCTCTGAGATGATATCAGATTAGATTAGCGAGGTGTAATATGGATTCAACTTGGGGAGGTACTTGGTGTCCTGAGCTGAGTAGTCAGTGTTAGAGTAGATGTCCAACTAGCCTACTTGTGGCGTGTGGGTTTTATAGACTCTTGTATATGACAATCTTTATTTATGAAATACGCATTTTGATGCCCCCCATTAGTAGCTCGGGACCCGAGGACTAAGCATCGATCCTACCTGCATCATCAAGGCGAAAGCAATCAAGAGGCACGCATAGAGCTCGGCGCTCGAGGTTTTAACCGAGGCCTTGCCACGCGCTCGGGAATCGCCCGAGCTCCTTCGTTATGGAGAATATCTTATAACCTGAGGAGACAACCTAAGTTCAAGGCGTCTCCCGAGGACCCCAGCCCGACGTGTTAAAGCACTTCCGCGAAAGGCGGAGAACATGGGCCGGATTATGCGGAAGACGTGCGCACGACCTCACCCACGTCTCGACAAAACGTGCAAGCGAATCGATTCATCTGCCTAGCCCCTCTATAAATACCCCCCAGGTTTGCTCTCTCAGGCTCATTCACTCATTATTGCACTCTCTCGCACACAGCTCCTATTTGCTCTCATTTGCTCTCGCGCGCACGGCTGACTTAAACATCGGAGGGGCTTCGTCGGACACACTTCCGGCGCCCTCTGACGAACGTTCGTTGGTTGCAGGTATACGCACATACTCTCCAGTTCCCGACGCCCGACGTACCCGAGGTCCTCGACATGGTGACAGCTCGTCGGCTGAACTATTTGGATACATCAATTGGCACCGTCTGTGGGAAGATAAGAAGAAGATATAAGATGCCACCGAAGAGGACTAGAGCTCAGCGTAGTGGGGAGAACAGTAACACGGAGAGTACCACTCAGGGGTCGGATAATCCCACTCTTACCCCCGCCCAGATCGCGGAGTTGGTTGCCACCACTGTGGCGCAGATATTGGCAAGTCAACCAGCGCCACAACAGCAGCCTAGCCTCGACCAGCAAGCCGAAGAGATGAGGAAGATGCGGGAGGAATTAGAGAACCGGCAGGCTGAGGAGATGAGGAAGATGAGGGAGGAGTTAGAAAATCTTAGGAAGGAGAGGAGCTCGGTACCACCTTCCCCGCCTGCTCGGGAGGTGCCATTTTCTGCTGAGGTGTTGGATGCTGATTTGCCTCAATACTTCAAATATCACAATGTGGGGGAATACGACGGGATGGGAGATCCAGAGGAGCATCTATCTCGGTTTGAGAACGCCTCGCTTCTCCACCGATATTCCGATCCGATCAAGTGCAGAATCTTTTTGACTACTCTCGTCCGAGCTGTCCAGCAATGGTTCAATCTCCTGCCTGCGGGGAGTATAAAGTGCTTTCGGGATTTCAGTCAGGCGTTCCTCCATCAGTTTGTCAGTAGTAAGAAGCAGCCCCTAACTACCTTAAATTTGTTTACTGTGAAGCAAAGAGAGCATGAGACTCTTCGGGAGTATATTCGGCGCTTCAACGGAACCATCATCGAAGTGCCATCTGCTATGCCCGACCTCCTGATCGAGGCGTTCACCCAGGGGTTACGGGGGGGTGATTTCTTTAAGTCACTGGTCAAGAAACCCCCGAAGACCTTTGATGAGCTTCTGACCAAGGCAGAGAAGTATGTTAATGTGGAGGAGATACAGTCCTCGAGGAAAACCGAACAGAGGCCGCCACCTCGGGTGGGGCGGGATGCTCGGGTGGAGAGACCTCAGCCGAGGCCGGTTAGACAAGAGCCTCCTTTTTTGTTGGGGGAGTTTACTGCTCGAACGCCTTTTAAGGTGAATAAGGTTCGGGCCTTGGAAATTTGTGATGGGCGAGAAATTGTACAACGACCTCGGGGCAGCGAGGGGGCCCCGAGGAACCCTAAATCGGATAGGTTCCATGATTTCCATCGGGATTATGGCCACACTACTGCGGAATGCCGACTATGGGATCAGGAATTGGAGCGTATCATCCAAAACAACCCCGACGTACGCACGGCGTTGGTGGCTGATAAGCCACGCCGATGGTAGAAGAGGCCTCGTCGGGAGGACAACAGGCAGTTTAGTAATAAGACCCCTGCCAGGACAGAACACCTCGGGGACAAGATCAGCAGCCTGGCCGAGGAGAGTGGAGAACACCTCAGCCTCGAGGGTTCATTAACATGATTTCGGGAGGACCTACTGATGGGGACTCCAACAGAGCAAGGAAGATGAGATGTCGGCGGATGGAGACTATGGAGGTCGGTAAAAAACGCTCGGGACCTACCATCTCCTTTGGCCCCGAGGACATGCCCCTGGATGCGGAGTCACACAATGACGCTCTAGTCATCAGGGATATGATTTCAAACTATGAAGTGGCCCGTATTTTTGTGGACTCAGGGAGTTCGGTCAATGTCTTCTTCAAAAGCGCAGTGGATCAGATGGATCTCGGAGAATATCGTATGGAGCCGGTGAACACACCCTTGTATGGGTTCACTGGAGATTATTTGCAGCCGGTAGGCGCTGTTTAGTTGCCTATGTCACTCGGCTCGGGCAGAGACAGGAAGACCAAAGTGGTGGAGTTTACTGTTGTGGATGCACCCTCGTCCTACAACGTCATTCTCGGGAGACCGGCCATGGCTGCGTTCTCAGCCGTGGCCTCGGCCTTGCACCAAAAGATTAAGTTTCCAGTAGGAGATTCTGTGGGGGAGGTCCTTGGGGATCGCAAGGTGGCGAGGAAATGTTATGTAGAGGAGGTGAGAGTGGAACAAAAAGCGGCTAAGTCCCGAGCTCGGGACTATCCTAGGGCTCGGGAAGACAGAGGTGTGAATCTGGTCGGGGAAGATCTTCAGTTGAATACCGAAGATGAAGAAGAAGAGGTGGTCCTCGTTCCTCCTTCTGGGATTGTTAAAATCGCGAGATCCCTTCCCGAGGAGGTACGGGGACAGTTGGTCCCGTGTCTGGAGAATAACAAGGATATTTTCGCTTGGTCGCCGTCTGATCTAAAGGGGGTCAAGCGTGAGGTGATGGAGCATCGGTTGAATGTCTCCTCGGGCTCTCGACCCGTTATTCAGAAGAGGAGGCACTTCGGGCCCGAGAAAGACGCAGTGATTAGAAGTCAGGTCGGGGACCTATTGCAAGCGGGCCATATCAGAGAGGTACATTTCCCTACCATCGGTTGAATGTCTCCTCGGGCTCTCGACCCGTTATTCAGAAGAGGAGGCACTTCGGGCCCGAGAAAGACGCAGTGATTAGGAGTCAGGTCGGGGACCTATTGCAAGCGGGCCATATTAGAGAGGTACATTTCCCTA
>KV011161.1:0-14188 GCA_001598015.1 Dorcoceras hygrometricum | reverse complement strand
CGGGGATGCGGATGATCCGAATGTTCATATATTGGACGCGACCCGCCCCAGGTCCAATGGGCCGGTTCAAGCCCATGAAAAACTTGTACATACATGAGTTGTATCTAGGGCATCACAACACAACACACAAACCCTAGCCCTTGCTCTCGGCCCGCCCCCCGCCCCCTCCTCTCCTCCAAGCCTCACGCCGCCGTCGCTAAGCGCCGCCGCCCCTTCGCCGGACTTGTTCCGGCCACCGCGCTGAGGTGTTTCCGTCCGTGCTGAATTCGTCAGGCCTTCTAGTGCAGGCTGACGAAGGCGTCTTGATTCCGGTCGTGGACCTGATTGATGATCTACCGCCGCCTACCGTTTGAAGTGCCGGTTTCCTTGTGAAACTAGTCGGAGCCAGGCGCCTAGACGCCAGCAAGGTAACCTTCATACAAACATCCTATGAATGTTTTATGATTGAATTTTATGTATTGAACGTATCTCGGGGCTTATTTTTAAACTTCCGCTGCGCCCCCGGGAAACGGGATCCGGATCCGCCATTGTAAGCCAACAGTGGAATCAGAGCTCAGGCTCGGATCCTTCAATACATTTGTTACCTGTATTGCATCAGATCTCGACTTTTTAAATTCAGAAAACGAAAAAAACAAAAAAAAAAATTTTGGTTGCAACGGCCGCGGCGCCGCCGCGCATGGCGGCGCCCCACCGCACGCATGAACGCGCGCGGTAACATGCGCACTGGATGCGCATGGCGGCCGACCGGAGGCGGCCTGCCTCTCGCAATCGTTGTGCGGTGATGCGCAACACTTGGCGTGGCTGTGCTCCGTGCATCGCGCGGCGATGCACATCCGTCTCACAACCAGGTTGCGCGACCCGCCGCGCTTGGCGCGGCCAGCGTGCGGCCTTGTGCCGCACGCTGCAATGGCGGTGGCCGCCGCCGTACGCCGTGTCTCCTGGCAACGTTGCGACGGCTGATTTCTTCTAGGTATTGTTCGGGCCTGTCCCGGGCAGCCCATGAAGTTTTTGGGCCAATATTCGATATTGGGCCGATTTTGGTCGATTTTGAAATTTTTGAGATTTTGGGCCTAAAATCGTTTTAAGCCCAATTTGATGCAATTAAAATTGCTGGCAACGTTGCGACGGCTGATTTCTTCTAGGTATTGTTCGGGCCTGTCCCGGGCAGCCCATGAAGTTTTTGGGCCAATATTCGATATTGGGCCGATTTTGGTCGATTTTGAAATTTTTGAGATTTTGGGCCTAAAATCGTTTTAAGCCCAATTTGATGCAATTAAAATTGCAAAATATGATTTTAGTTATGAAATATGATTTTATAATTAAAATAACTTTTGTTGATTAAAATATGATTTTATCGACAAAATGCGATTTTATTATAAAATGCGATTTTATAACTAGAATATGATTTTGTGGGTGAATAATTTGATTATTTAAAATTTATGCAAGTTAATTAGATTGATTGCATGTTTGGATGATCGAGAGCCGTGCCCAATGTGTTAGGTGTATGCTTTAGGTTTTGCGATTTCGGTTGTATTAACATTGTTGATTTATCATTTATAAAGTGGGTCTGTTTGTGGCCCGTTCCCACCCCTACAAATTTGTATCCCTTACTTGTCATGGAAATTTAAATGTAAATTACTAGATTTAGTGGGAGGACAATTGAAGACGGTGGAGATGACGATCAAAGATATTGAAGACCGAAGATCTGTAAAACCGGAAGCAATTGTAATAGGATTGCATTGTATATTGCATTTCACCAAGGATTCGACCGAGGTCCATGATTGGCAACCACGGACCGCATAGCTCTCACGATCGATCATCCCAAAGTTAGTTATATATTTGATATATATGTTGAATCCGCATGTTTTAAATTATGATTTAAAATTGCATGAGACCAAATTTTCAAAAATAAAATCGCTCGTTTTAAATACGATTTAAAACTAATATCAAGATTAAAAGTTTATTCGATAAACTTAGGGAATTTAAATCTGTTTAAATTATCCCTACCTTCCATCAACAATGGGTGTACGCCGATGCTACTCGCATACATGGCCCGGCTCATATTATTGAGGGGGTTATGTATGCCGGAAAGCTGTCCACGCCATTGACAATTGTTGTGAGTCGGTTGGAACTCCCTTTAACGTTGGCTCATATTATTGGGGACGTTAAGGGGACCATCCTTCACGACTCAACATTGATGGGTCATCTTGACACGTGATAGTAAACGGCGTCATATTATTGGGCCCTTACTGGACGTGAGGTGAATACATGGAGGTTTCACCGTTGGCTGATATTATTCGGGACCATGATCGCTTGATTGGGCTCCGTGTACCCACTAAGGAAACTTGCTTTTCCGATTTCATTAGAGGGTGGTGAAATCGTTAAAATAGTGGGAGGGTAATTCATAAAACTTAACGACCTTGTTTTATGTCTTAGCGTTATTTTTTAATATATAGTTAGTAATGTATGTCTGTTTTCTTTTCAGTATAACTGCATTTATAATGTCTTCGATCAAAAACCCACTCGCTGCTATACTGGATAGCAACAAGTTCACCGGTCTGAACTACCAAGACTGGCTTCGACACCTCAACATTGTGTTGGCTTCGGAGAAACTTCTTTATACGATAGAGAAGAGCCCTCCGAAGGAAGCCCCTGTCGATATCAGCCCTGAGAAGCTGACTACGCTTAAAAAATGGTGGGACGACGAGCTTAAGACTCGATGCTATGTGATGGCATCGATGTCCAACGAAATGCAACGGCGCTTTGAGAAGACGAAGTATGCTGCTGACATACTTTTTCATCTCAAGGAACTGTACGGGGAGAACTCTCGACATGAGAGGTTCACCGCTGTCAAGGAGCTTATGACGAGCCGCATGCGTGATGGGACTTTGGTCCACGAGCATGGGGTTCGTATGATTGGGCTCGTTGAAAAGCTGGCGGGCCTCGATATCACACTTCCACACGAGCTGTCTGTGGATGTGCTTCTCCTCTCACTGCCCGCTGCATTCGACCCCTTTGTGGTCAACTTCAACATGAACAAGCTGGCAGCCACCCTTGAAGAGGTGGTTAACATGCTTGTAGTGTTCGAAGGAACCATAAAGAAGGACAAGCCCGTCCTCCTTATCGGCTCTTCTTCCTCTGTGAAGAAGGGGCCCAGACGCAAGGGTAAGAAGCGTTCTGCCCCTGCGAAGGAGGAAAAGCCCACTAAGAAGCCAAAGGCAAAAGCTTCCAAGCCAAACAAGTCTGAGGATGTTTGCCACCACTGCCACAAGCCTGGGCATTGGAGGAGGAACTGCAAGGAGTACCTCGAGCAGTTGCGAACTGCGAAAGGTATGTTCTATATTGAAATAAATATGTCTCTTAATTCAACGAGATGTTTATTTCTTTCTGTCTTCTGATTTTAAGTTGTTGTTGAGAAACGTTTTATTTGTTCCCGAATTAATAAAGAACATTATTTCTGTTTCTATGCTTGATAGTGATGGATATTCTTGTATGTTTGCTATTTCGATTTGCAATATTTACAAGAATGAATGTTTAATTGGAATTGGGGAACGCGAAAACGATTTATACACCTTAAAATTAAAAGACGTTCCAACTCGCGATGACATACAACAACGATTAAAAGGAAATACGATAATTTGAACCCAGCACAACTTTGGCACGCTAGGCTAGGTCATATTTCTCTAAGTAGGATGAACAAGTTAGTTAGGAGTGACATGTTTGATTTGTCAGACATTAACTCCCTACCGACTTGTAAGTCTTGTCTCAAGGGAAAGATGACTAAACAACCCTTCAAGGGCAAGCCTGAACGTCCCCAAGGCCTATTGGATTTGATCCATACTGATGTGTGAGGCCCACTTAGTATCGGTACTAAGTACGGTCACACATACTTCATCACCTTTACCGATGATTACTCTAGGTATGGGTACTTGTACTTAATGAAGCACAAGTCTGAATCCTTTGAAAGGTTCAAAGAATTCAAGGCTGAAGTAGGAAATCAATTGGGCAAAAGTATTAAAGCACTTCGATCGATCGAGGTGGTGAATACTTGAGTGCTGAATTTCAAGACTATCTAAAAGAGAATGGGATTCTCTCACAGTGGACCACTTCGGCCACACCACAGCTCAATGGTATAACGGAGCGTCGTAATCGAACCTTGATGGACATGGTTTGATCTATAATGAGCTTCGCTGAACTTCCTACCTCGTTTTGGGGCTATGCGCTCGAAACGGCGGTAATGTTGTTGAACAATGTCCACACCAAGGCAGTGGATAAGACTCCATATGAGATATGGATGGGCAAACCTCCCAAATACTCATTCATGAGGATTTGGGGATGTCCCGCTTACGTGAAGCAGACAGTGGGAGATAAGCTGGATACGAGATCCATATTATGCTACTTCATTGGGTATCCAAAGAATTCTATTGGATACTACTTCTACTATCCAAACGAAACAAAAGTGTTTGTTTCTAGGAATGCCACCTTCATGGAAAGGGAATTTCTACTTGATAGAAAGGGCAAAATAGTAGAACTCGAAGAGGTTCGAGAACCAACTGAAGTACCAAGTGAGTCTCTCGCACCTCCAGAGCCAGTACCAGAAATGGTCGCACCTAGGAGATCTGAAAGGGTTCCTAGGGCTCCTGAGAGATATGGTTTTCTCCTTGAAGATGATCAAGGTGATCAACTTGTTGGATCTGATCCAAGAACTTACAAGGAAGCAATTTCCGATGCTGATTCTAATTTTTGGCTTGAAGCAATGCAGTCTGAGTTTGACTCAATGCATGCGAACCAAGTTTGGACTCTTGTTAACCCTCCCGAAGGAATTGTTCCTATTGTGTGTAAATGGGTATACAAGAGGAAACTTGGGCCTGATGGTAAGGTAATGACCTACAAGGCACGACTGGTCGCGAAAGGCTACACTCAAAGGCAAGGTGTTGACTATGATGAAACCTTTTCACCAGTCGCAATATTCAAGTCGATTAGAATCTTACTAGCCACAGACACATGGTACGACTATGAGATATGGCAAATGGATGTGAAAACTGCGTTTCTTAATGGAAACATTAAGGAAGAGATCTATATGACGCAGCCTGAGGGTTTCACATCTGTAGGAAGTGAGCATAAGGTATGCAAACTTCAGAGATCGATCTACGGTCTCAAACAAGCATCGAGGAGTTGGAACCTGAGATTCGATGAAATAATTAAGGAATTTGGTTTCATCAAGAATCCCGAGAAGCCATGTGTATATAAGAAGGTAGTTAAAAGCGCTGTGACATTCCTCGTACTTTATGTTCATGACATTCTACTCATTGGGAATGATGTAGGAATGCTGCAGTCAACTAAAGTATGGTTGTCTAGTAGATTTTCATGAAGGACATGGGTGAAGCATCCTATATTCTTGGAATACAGATCTATCGGGATAGATCGAAACGGATGCTCGGACTCACCAAGCCACCTACATCGATACCATACTTAAGCGGTTCTCTATGGAAGAGTCCAAGAGGGGACACCTACCTATGTGCCACGGGGTCACTCTATCTAAGTCTATGTGTCCAAAGACTGATGAGGAGATAGAAAGTATGGCACGTGTGCCATATGCCTCGGCAATAGGTAGTATTATGTATGGCATGATCTCAACTAGACCGGATGTCGCATATGCTCTGAGTGTCACGAGCCGCTACCAGGCCAACCCCGGCCAATTGCATTGGAAGGCTGTGAAGGATATTCTTAAGTACTTGCGAAGGACTAAGAATATGTTCATGGTCTATGGGGATGGTGAACTGAAATTGGAAGGATACACTGATTCTAGCTTCCAATGTGACGTGGATGATTCAAAGTCTACCTCTGGATTTGTATTCATGCTCAATGGTGGTGCTGTCTCTTGGAAGAGTTCCAAGCAAGACACCATCGCGGATTCAACCACTGAGGCTGAGTACATTGCAGCATCAGCTGCTGCTAAGGAGGCGGTTTGGATAAGGAATTTCGTCCAAGAGTTGGGCGTCATTCCTGATGGAGTTGGTCCAGTCCCGGTGTATTGCGACAACACGGTGCCGTTGCGCAAGCAAAGGAGCCTAGGTCTCACCAAAGATCCAAACATATACTGAGGAAATACCACATAATCCGGGATATTGTGGCTAGAGGTGACATAGCAGTTGAGAGAGTCGCCTCTGCGGACAACGTTGCTGATCCACTTACGAAGCCCTTGCCAGGACCGTTGTTTGAAAAACATCGCGAAACGATGGGACTACGTCTGATGAGTAGTTGGCTATAGGGCAAGTGGGAGATTGTTAGAGTAGATGCCCAACTAGCCTACTTGTGGCGTGTGGGTTTTATAGACTCATGTATATGACAATCTTTATTTATGAAATACGCATTTATTTATGGCATTCTTTATTTTCATTATGTGATATAATGTTAACAATTGCGTTTGATAAAGACCTAGAATGCACCATAGTGTATGTTAGATATGATAGTGGATATGATGGCTATCATGAAACACATCTAATAGTCACTGTGCATTCTGAATTCGTTCCTAGTCGATTGGGCCGTCAAAATGAGGATAAGGCCTCCCGAGCTTTATACTAGAATCTGCGATGCGAAGTACCATGTTTCATTGGTAGGGAACATTGTTGTAACGACCAGACTTTTCTAAAAAAAAAACTCCTTGCCAGGACCGTTGTTTGAAAAACATCGCGAAACAATGGGACTGCGTCTGATGAGTAGTTGGCTATAGGGCAAGTGGGAGATTGTTAGAGTAGATGCCCAACTAGCCAACTTATGGCGTGTGGAATTTATAGACTCTTGTATGAAACGATCTTTATATATGATATTCGCATTTATTTATGGCATTCTTTATTTTCGTTATGTTTATAATGTTAACAATAGTGTTGGATAAAGACCTAGAATACACCACAGTGTATGTTAGATGTGATAGTGGATATGATGGCTATCATGAAACACATCTAATAGTCACTGTGTATTCTGAATTCGTTCCTAGTCGATTGGGCCGTCAAAATGAGGATAAGGCCGCCCGAGCTTGAGACTAGCATCTGCGATGCGAAGTACCATGTTTCATTGGTAGGGAACATTGTGATGTTCTGAGCATGCAGATGGATAGTGACCTGGTGATCTATCGAACTACCCTCGTTCGGACTTTCCAAGTGGTTACCATTTGTCGAGTGGATATGTCCGAGGTCTTGGTTGTACTGATTAGTCCTCACTACTCGAAACGTCATTGAGACTCTACATGATAGGAGTCTCACTTTGAACCGTTTGCCGACTCACTTGGGGTCATTAGGCGGCGGGATTGGGTGAGATCCCCATTCATGTAGGAGTCGATGCTTCGTTGTCGAGGATTCACCGCTCGCTTACATGCGTGGATATCCTATGCTATCTGAGGGGATAATAGTGTATAAATCTCTGGACAGAGTACTAGAAGTATTTTAGATAAATGGGTTTACCTAGTTACACTCGCGATGTCACTATTCGATCTCCAAGATGTATGCATAGCTATCGGATCTCTAGCGACTCTCGATTTACCAATGGTCGTTGATCTGATCGGGATATATGTGTAGGATTCACCGCTCGCTTACATGCGTGGATATCCTATGCTATCTGAGGGGATAATAGTGTATAAATCTCTGGACAGAGTACTAGAAGTATTTTAGATAAATGGGTTTACCTAGTTACACTCGCGATGTCACTATTCGATCTCCAAGATGTACGCATAGATATCGGATCTCTAGCGACTCTCGATTTACCAATGGTCGTTGATCTGATCGGGATATATGTGTTGAAAGGACCGTACATTACGCTAACCACGACCAACTGGTTCTTGTAGGCACTATCAGTGATACCTAGGGGATCATGGCACGATATTGCTAGGCGCTTTACCATGATCCATTGGGCAAGTCCGAAATTGTGATTTCGGAGCCACAATGGTTGTGGGCCCACGGCTAGCTGTATCCCTGAACCATTGAGGGTCACACAAGTACTGGATTCGTGATTCCCGCACGGAAACTAAGCTCAATATGTTGAGCATACGAAGAGGATTTTAGGGAGTGCGACTTCCTAAAAGTCAACAAGGGTCGAATTGCGATTTCCCACTGTTGAGGGGCAAAACTGTCATTTTGGACTAGGTATCTGAAAAATTGTTTTCACGTCATAACATTAAGTTTTGGAAACTGATTCGATCGGTCCGATCTGATCGTCGATCGGAGTTATGATGAAACCGTGGTGATTTAAATGAACCGAATGTTCATATATGGACTTGGGCCTGACCCAAGTCCAATGGGCCGGTTCAAGCCCATGTATACATGTTATATGTTAATATTGTATTAGGGCTTAATCACTTGTATCATTACACACAACCCTAGCCTCCAAAAACCTAAGTCTCGGCCGCCCCCTCTCCACCACCTCACGCATGCCGCCGCCCGCCGTCGTGCAATCGGACTTGTTCCGATCAGTTTTTCGAGGCGATTCCGTCCGTGGCAAAATCCATCAGCTTTCTATTATAGACTGATTGGAGGAAGATCGTTTCCGGTCGTGGACCTGATTGGAGGATCTACCGCCGCCTACCGACAAGAGCCAGATTTTCCCCGTGAAATATGGTTGGAGCCAGGCGCCTAGACGCCAGCAAGGTGACTATCTACGAACACCCTATGTATGTTTGTAGATTTATTTTGAATGTATTGAACACTTTCAGGGCCAATTTTAATTTCCGCTGTGCCCCCGGGAAGTAGGATCCGGATCCGCCACCGTATGCCAACACTTTGTTTGATTGAACTTGTCTGTCCAGATCTGATTCCACAGCTGATATCTTCTTCAAGCTGGTTTGTCCTTAACCAGCTGGGCTCTATTCATCTCGTCGAGAGCCATTGTGTGCTTGCTTGTTCACTTGGTCCATTCAGACATCTCATCCAAATCGTCAACAAGCACACTATTTAAACCACTGGTTGATTGAGCCAGTTCTACTGGGATGCTTTAAACCTTATCCACGTAGAACTGAAATCCAGCACCAGTGATTGTATAATAATCAATCTCGATTCATATGATGAATTGATTATTGCTCATTGTGATCTGACCTGCACTTGATCCCTTCTCTTGTCTAGGCAACGGCACTTGAAGACTGCACTTTTACTCTGCACTTGATCATCGCTTGAGCCATTCTTCAATACGACATACTGCACTTGAACTCTGATCTTCTTAATACTCTGTCCTCGATCTTTGTGCTTCTCCTTCTCCAGGCTGGTAAACCAGCTTGGTGTTCCCTGCATTCTGGAAGTAAACTACTGAACCAGCTTGGGCGTCCTCTTACCGTTCCAGCTAGATATCTTCGATCATTCCAGCTCAGGCGTTCCATCACTGTTACAGTTTGGATATCTTCATGTCTACTCCAGACTAAGCAAGCTGCGCATTTCACGTAGAGCGTTAGTACAATAGTAGCAGATTTTGTGTGAATCAAAACTAAGACTCTTACCTGTATAAACAGATCCAAAAATCTCCCATTTTTTGATTTACACAAAATCTAAATAAACATATGCAGGTATGTTTATGCTCAAAAATATTTCTTCCTCTTTTTGGGGGAATCAAAAAGGTTTCGAAATTAAGTCTCCCCCTTTATATGTAAAACAAAACTCCCCCTAAAAAGAGCATGTGGTTATTAAAAAGAAAATCATTTTCGGAGGGACGACATTTTGTGAAAAACATATGCATGAGATTTTGAAGACAGAATCTATGCCATTCAAAGGTTCTCATTTATTTAGATCAGAGGAGCAATAGAAGATTCAATTTACAGAATCTATTCCATTTTTCCCTAAGGCTTAGCTTTGTCCAGCCCAAGAGATATTGGCGTCCACATACCTCGCACAATCTGTCAGCTCGTCGGAATAGATATTGTCAGGCCTCGTGCTCAATCAGAGGTAAAACCACATAACAAACGATAGCGGAAGCATTAAAATAGTGGCTAAAGTTTTTTGCTTTGGCCTGACTTAGAAAATATAATTTAAAATATACTGATATTCAAAATATTGATTTACAATACTCGAAACCAACTACAACGCATGCATGGAGTGACTCCCAATTATACAACGCTCAACATAGATACAATACAATATAACAAAAATATAGCATGTATCTACTACATATAACCTGGACACTCTGTCTACCTTCCGAGGCATTACCAGCTGGATCAACTCCACGACCAGCGTAGAAATCATGATAACCTGAAAACACACACAGGAAAACAAGACAACCAGCCCCAGAGGGACATTGGGGTCAAACCCCAGTATGGAGAACAACTGAACAACAACAGTTAAATAGCAACAGATAATATGCAGATGCTATGCATGAGAACAAGGCTACAACCAAAGACAGGGAGCCAAAGGATCTCAAGAAACTGCTCAACAACTGATATCCAATCAACTGAAAGATACTGGTCACGATGTGTGTGAGTATATGGGAGCTACCCACTCGTCTCAACACACGGTACCAGATGCACAACAGATCACTCAACCTGCTGTTGCCCAACTCATGAGATGTGGGAGCTACCCACTCCACTCATAGTGGCTAACAGATCCCAGCAGGGAGATGAGGGACACGGGAGTTACCTGCTCGGCCTCCAAAACAAGCATCCTGGTACATACAGATCAATACAACAAGGCGCGGCTAACAAGATCTGAGCTCGACATGAATACTGCGTGTATGCAATGTAACAGCTTGAAATAATCAACACAGCAGAAGCAAGCAATAACAACACAGAAGCATACACAGCAGCACACATAATATCCATGCCAAGTCCAATGCTGTAAAACAAGCTCACATCTGTACCTTAGTTCTGAGCTACAATTACCACACAAACAGTCCCGAGCAACCAGATCTAAACCTTCTAAGTCAAATAACAACGCTAACTCAGGGACGCAAAGCTCAGAGCTACGAACTGAACCAGCTCTGTCCTACCCTTCTAGCTCAACAAACAGCTCTAAACGAAGCGCAAGGGAGGAACTGACACTTACCCAACAAGCTACCTGAACGGCAGAAGCAAATCTGCTCAAATGCTAACAGACTACACAAAGCAGCTTCCTTCGCGATCTTCTTCCAGCTAATCGTAAGCCTGCGAAAGAGGTATAGAACGAAGCGCCTTCATAAAATGAGTCCAACGCTACCACTCTTGCTTCCGTCGGAGCTGTCTACCGCCGGCAATCGGAGAAGATAAGCTTCGGTTAACATTAGCTAGGGTATCGCGACAGGGTAAGGTTACGAGAAATATCTCTAAGTGTCGGGAAACAATAGCAAGACTACGGTCAAAGTCTTCTATATATACCATTTAAGTTCCCCAAATCTGATGAACAGTAACCATCGGCAATACTGGCTCAAAGTTGTTCCTAATTCAGATCTGAGTACCACTTCAGATCTGGACCATACACTAAACAGATTTGGAAATTATCCAAACAACGTCGCACCAAGGACCGCTCGCTCACTAGGACACATCATCCTGCTAACCACATTTGTAACGCTAAACGACATCACATCGCGTCCACCAAGCCGTCATCAAAACGTCGCCGCATTGCAACCCAGATCTGAAAGACCAGATCTGATATCAGCACTGACCAATGGTTACTGATACCCAAAACGACATCGCACTAGCTTCCGGTGTAGACAACCCGAAACCGGTCTACACCAACCCTTGAACCAGGCCGGTTCACACAACTCTAACAACTAACATAGCTCAAATCTGATTTCTACCAAACGACGGCGTATCGCTACCCGTGCAGGACATATAACCAGCGTACTCAAAGTACTTCACGACAAGCAGATTTGACCTCTAGCTTCGATTACAATCAACTAACACCAGATCCAAATTCACAACCAGCGCTTCTCAACTCCCCGAATCTGAATACTACCCTTCTAAACTCTAAACTGTCCAGATCTGATCTAAACACACAAAAATAGAAACCCGATACGCTCATCCAGCATACCAGCTCAAAGCTGATCCATCCCAGATCTGTTCACGCCAAATCTGGTCTATCCAAAACCCGATTAATTAACTCAATTAATCCACAAATCTTTCGGGTACTCACAGATATTGCTGCACTTTCCTTTCAAAAAAACTCTCTGCAATTCAATAGACATTGCTCCCCTATCCTCCTTTCCTTTCAAAAACTACTCTGCAATTCAATAGACATTGCTCCCCTATCCTATAGCATGAGTTTTGAAAAGCCTTAAAAAAATTTGTAGCATAGACAAGTATTTGAAAGACTATCAGAGCAGACAAAATTTTAAAACCGTTTAAAACATTTTCAAAGAAAAATGCAAAAATTCAAGAACAACCCGCTCTGATACCACTTGTTAGGATCAATTTTTAAGGGGGGGTGTTCATGAATTCTTCCACAACTCATGTAGGCTCTCACAAAGCCCAACACCAACCCCATGAGTTACGTGCATTCTAAAAATCAATGTTTGGGAGTTTGAAAAACCAGCACGCAACTGTAAAACCAGATTTACGTGAAGTTGGACTAACGCTCTGCGAGTTGGTCCAAATCACCAGCTGCTCAGCGAGCTGGTTCAATGCTAACAATCTGGTTTCTTACAACTTGAGCTGCAATAGCTCATTTTTCTTGAATGTTAATGCACCGAGATAGAGATTGAGTAATGAGTTAAAATCATGCTGAAACAACTCAAACTGAACACTTATATTCGAAAGCTCATTTACGGTTTTATGCGTATTAAACAAACATGCAATGCGTATGAATGTAAATACGGTAAGCAATAAAGAAATATGCTGCAATTTTATTTATGGAAGTTCGGAGCTGAATCTCCTACATCTCTCCTTCTTCTGCAATTTGGAAGGATTCCACTATAAGGCTTTGATTGCAGCGACCCTTCGCTACAACCCACTCCTACGACCAGCAGCCGCAAGAACTCCTAGCAACACCACTGCACATCAGCCCGCAAGCTGCACGTTTCTAACTCCACTTCTTTAATGCCTCAGTGAAAAAGCCTACACACACTTCTTTAACGTCTCAGTGCGAAAGACAACTAGGCTTGTTTAACGTCTCTGTCCAAAGACTACAAATGGAGAGTTTTCAATTGGAATCACTCAGCTAATCTAATCCGCTCTCTCAAATATATGTGAGTGAACCGTGTGTGATATTTACAGTGTATGCTCAATCTCTTGAAGATAAAATCTCACACACTGGGAAGTGCTCCTGTCTGAGCTGTTTTCACAAATGTCTTCCCAGAGCTTGTGTTGTGCATTCTTTTGTTTTTACATTTTGGTTCGCAACACTTCGCTTTTCTTGCGCTCTTCTCTTTGTTTTTGTGCGCCTCACACTATCTTTCTATTCGCGCATACCATTCTGTTTCTTTGCGCCTGATATATAAAGCCTCATGTTTGGATTTGTCCGTTGGACACAAATTTGTAGCCGTTCTGAAAATCTTCTATCGTATTTGTACTTTGCGTCCTTTGGCTTTTAATATGTTGCAGGCTTTATTTGACTTAAGCTATTTTCATCGGTGTTTCTGCAGCCTTTGCAAACTAGGAGCTCTATTTGCTTGTACCTGATGTGGACAAGACAAAACAAATCAGTTTGAACCAATTGATTTGGTCCTCGTACAATTATGTTCAAATTGCTTTGTTTGACTGAGCTTGTCTGTCCAGATCTGATTCCACAGCTGGTATCTTCTCCAAGCTGTTTGCTCTTCATCTCTGGTTTATACTTGAGCAATTACTCTGAGCTGGTCTCTTTCAGTTCAAGCTGGTTTGTCCTTAACCAGCTGGGCTCTATTCTTCTCGTCGAGAGCCATTGTGTGCTTGCTTATTCACTTGGTTCATTCAGACACCTCATCCAAACCGTCAGCAAGCACACTGTTTAAACCACTGGTTGATTGAGCCAGTTCTACTGGGATGCTTTAAACCTTATCCACGTAGAACTGCAATCCAGCACTAGTGATTGTATAATAATAAATCCCGATTCATATGATGAATTGATTATTACGCATAGTGATCTTACCTGCACTTGATCACTGCGCTTGTCTATGAAACGACACTTGAACACTGCACTTGTACTCTGCACTTGACTGTGCCTGAGTCGTTCTTCACTCAAAATTCTGCGCTTGAATTCTGCTCTTCTTAATACTCTACGCTTGATATTCGTGTTGCTCCTTCTCCTGTTGGGATTGTTCCGGATCC
>KV011160.1:55504-65985 GCA_001598015.1 Dorcoceras hygrometricum | reverse complement strand
AGATTTGCTTCCTGTTCTGCTTGAATTTCTTGCTGGATAGTCACATCTGGATTTTCTGATACCAATTGATGATTTGCGTTGCTGGCTTGTGCTTCAGATGTTGGTCTAGATGCCAATTGATGTGAAGTACTCGCAACTGGTGTGTCAGATGTTGGTCTATGTGTGCCAAGATCTGTTTGTGCAACATCTGTTTGAGCACCATCTGTTTGAGCAAAATCTTGTGCATTTGTCGCTTGAGCTCCAGCAGCAGGCACACTAGGTAAGATCTGATCCTGCGTTGAGTCAACGTTAGTCAAATCGATGACTACTGGATTTGGATTACCTGTCAGATCTTGTGATGCATTGTTGCGCGGTGTGTCCAGTGCTGGTTCCATCTCTGCTGAATGTCTTTGTGGTGCCACGTCGTCATCTGAGTCATCAATGCTGGATGATTCTAGACGTGTACATAAGTCGTTGAGGCTCGCAGCTGAATTGGATCTAAAACTTGTCTCATCAAAGACAACGTGTGCTGACTCTTCAACAGTTAGACTCCTATTGTTGAATACTCGATAAGCCTTGCTCACTGCTGAATAGCCTAGAAAGATACCTGCATCAGGTTTTGCATCAAAAGCTGTTAGGTGCTTCTTACCATTAATATTAATGAAACATCTACACCCAAACACCCTGAAATATGAAATATCAGGTTTCTTGCCACTCCAGATCTCATATGGGGTTTTACCGTGCAACTTATTAATCATAGATCTGTTCTGAGTGTAGCAAGCTGTGTTAACTGCTTCTGTCCAGAATTTTTTTGAAATACCAGAATAAGCAATCATAGATCTAGCAGCTTCTTTTAATGTACGATTTCTCCTCTCAGCAAGCCCGTTCTGGTGAGGAGTTCTAGCTGCTGAAAGCTCATGCTTTATCCCAATGTCTTCTAGATAAGAAGTTAATTTATGATTTAAAAATTCAGTACCACGATCACTTCTTATCCTGTTGACTGTACAAGATCTGTCATTTTGCAAACGTTTTAAAAGGCGTATCAGCTGGTCAGTGGTATCAGATTTTGCCTTTAAAAACAACACCCAAGTAAATTTGGTAAAATCATCAATAACAACTAGGGTATAGCTCGTTCCCCCTAAGCTAGTTACGGGAATAGGACCAAAGAGATCCATATGTAAAAGCTCTAAGCTTCGAGGAGAACGTTTACCGCCTTTCTTTTTGAAAGTAGATTTAATTTGTTTGCCCAGCTGACATGCGGCGCAGATCTTATCCTTTGAAAAATTTATTTTGGGCAGACCAGAACCATTTCATGCAGACTCAAATGAGCAAGAGTTTTAAAGTTTAGATGGTTCATCCGCTGATGCCACAACCAGCTCTTGGAAGAGTTGGCTGTTAAGCAAATTTTTTCAGATCCCATGGATTCTGACCAATTGATAATGTAGGTATTCCCCGATCTTTTACCTACCAATCCAGTCAGTCCTTCTGGACTCTGAACTGTGCATGTGTGCTGTTGAAAATTAACTATGTAACCCTTGTCACATAGCTGACTAATGCTAATCAAATTATAACTCAAGTTATTAACAACTAAGACATCTGATATAGAAATGTTACCGTGGATAAGCTTACCCTTACCCACAGTGTTACCATGAGCATTGTCACCAAAGACTATTTTTGCTCCTCTGTGAGGTGTCACATCTGTTAGCAGCTTTTGGTTTCCAGTCATATGTCTTGCACAACCGCTGTCCAGGTACCATATGGTTGATTCATCAGCAGCTTTGTACCTGTTGTCCTGCAATCATAAAACAGATTTTGGTACCCAATTTTTCTTGGGTGCAGATAGGATTACCCCTTTCGGGACCCATACTTGAATTACTTTGACAGCTTTCCCAGTATGATAGTCCATAAGGGTCTGTGCATAAGTACTGTGAGATCTGTTGAGCTTTGGTTTGGTGTTTTGACCATTCAGATCTCTACGAGGCCTAACCTTTTTCCATTCAGACTTAACCTTCTTAGAGCCACGTCTTTGTTGGTTCTGAACAAATGATTTGGATCCAGCTTTCGCCTTTTCCTTGTGAAGTTTGTTCTTTAGCCAACCAGACTTAGAACTCTAGGGTCTGTCATAGCCAATACTAGCTTTTCCTTTCTTATTCAATAGCTTCGACATCTGGTCATCATACCGTACAAATTCTCGTAATTCTAATCATGTAGAGTCTCAGTTATGTTTCGAGTAGTAAGGACTAATCCATACAACCAAGACCTCGGACTCTGAACTCGACAAATGATAACTACTTGGAGAATCCAAACGAGGGTAGTTCGATGGTTCGCCAGACAAACCATGTGACACCCGAACCCAACGGGGCCACGAGAATTGGGGTAAATAAAAATTTTCGAAATAAAAGAAGGCTAAAAGGTAATTTGTTATAAGCTGTATTCTTATAACTTAAAAGAAACAAAACACAAGACAATCTCAAAGACCAGCAGGTACTTAATTTTGCGCGCCAACTACTAAAGACATTTGCGAAAAATAGTTTTCATTGATAATTGCAATTGCGATTCACAACAACTGATATTCTACGTAAATATACAATCGTTGCTACTGATCTAATACAGTACAATCTAAATCAAAATGAAACAACTGAGACATGGAAAACGTAGGCCTTGGATAAACACAACACCACCCAGCAGCTGTATTTCAAGTTTCACCTTCTGTTCGCTCTCCAGTTGTCGCACCTGCACCATTTTAAAAGCTAGTGAGCCTAAAGGCTCAGCAAGTAAAACCTGAGTAATAACAATTTCATAAAACGCAGGCAGACATCTGAACATACATAACCATTTCATAAACAATTCTTTCGTAATCTTAGAGACAGGGGATAATAGCCCAGCTCTTAACATCAATGCTTTTTCTTTAGACTATGGCATATAAGTTCCTCATGGTCCGTGTTGCACTTTGATCAAAATGACTCACCGATATCAGTTTTAGCATATAGCTCATATGAAAGGGCAGTCGACATCTAGACAACTGCTCACCCTTCTCCTTGGTGACCGTCAACCATCTATGCCATAATCTTAAAATAAACTTTGTTCCATTAACATCCTTTCGTAAAACTTTCTTGCTTAAAATCCTCGGGTTCCATCGTTTTAAAACGTTTGCTTCCACTTTGAAATTTTACTGAGTATCGAGTTCGATCTTTGAAATCGTAACAATAGAAAGAAACCAGTCGCAATGCAGGGACCAGTCGTAAGAAAATGGAACAGCACTTATGAAACAAAACAGATCTCTGCTGTTCGCAAATATCGCTAAAATGAACCAGCTGGAATAAACAGAAACCAGCTGCAAGATCTCTTACTAAGACAATCGTATTAAATGAAACGATGTCGTTGAATTTCGAACCCATCTTTCTTTCCTTTTCATGTCTAAATCATTTCAAACATGAACTTTAAACATATCTTAAACATACAGGCAAGCAGATCCATAAAAACAACAATATATGCTTCAAATGGTGTAGCAAAGGATCAGCTTTTACTTGCCTTAAACAAAGCTTTGCGACAGCAACTAATTCCTGCAGAAATATTCCCTTTGAGCAACACACGAACTCTTCTGGAAATATTTTGAAGAACACTTTAAGACTTTTCTTTGCAAATGATGAAAATCTTACTTTGAAAACAGGTTTTTATATGAAAGGGATTAGTGGCAAGCTACTTGTGAAATCAAGCATGACACACTTCTAAAATTTAGTAAAATTCCCTTCATATCATTTTAATTTGTAAAACACCAAACCTTTTTCACAAGAAATCATTTGTCCTCCTTAAAATATTTTTCAATCGATTTAAAATCCAGCTCGTGCACTCTTTGGATTCATCTGCTGGTACCAGCCGCAGCGCATCCTACTTGCTAATATCAATAAATCAGCAAATACATAACATTTAAAATTGCCAATTTGGCCCATGAGATCAATAAAATGTATAAATGTGGTCCTATGGATTTTTGGGGCGTTACAACTCTACCCTCCTTATTGAAATTTCGTCCTCGAAATTACGTACCAAATAAATATGGGTAAAGACTTAGCATATCAGCTTCTGTTTCCCACGTTGCTTCTCGCTCCGACTGGTTGGACCATTGTATCTTAACCATAGGAATGCTACGGTTCCTTAACCTTCTAATTTCTCGGAGGAGAATTCTTTCTGGTCGCTCTTCATAGCTTAGATCTGGTGCTAACTGAATTGATTCATGACTTAACACATGCGAAGGGTGGGGAATATATTTCCTCAAAGCTGATACGTGAAAAACATTATGCACTGCTGACATTTGTGGAGGCAGCGCTAGTCGATAGGCGAGCGTTCCTACCTTCTCTAAAATCTCGTATGGTCCAATATACCTTGGACTCAACTTTCCTTTCTTTCCAAAACGCATAACTCCTTTCATTGGAGCTATTCTCAACAATACCTGATCACCTGTTTCAAAATTCAGTTAGGCAGGGCAGTGGTTTCAACAATCCAGCTGGTCGCTGATGTTCAGCCTTCACCAGCTGACACATTAAACATTCAGCTACAAATCTCATCCCTCTTAGCTACAAATCTAGCAACATCCCTTTTCATTCCTGGCCACCAATACAACTGCTGGAGGTCCTTGTACATTTTCGTACTTCCTGGATGTACTGAATATGGAGCTGTATGAGCTTCTTTCAAAAGTTCAGCTCTTAAATCATCTACTTGGGGTACCCAAATTCTGCCCAAATACCTAACAATTCCATCTTCTGAAAAATAGAGACTGCTGCCTCTTTCTTTATCTTGTTTAACCCATTTCTTCAGTTGTTCATCTTGCTGCTGACCTTCTCGAATTTGATCTAACAAATTTGATCTTACTGAGAGGTCTCCTAAAATCATATTACTGCTGCTGCTGGACACTATCTCGAGTCCAAACCTTTCAATATCAGTCGCCAATGTTTCTGAACAGTCAATTGCGCTAGTCCTGCTGATTTTCTGCTTAGAGCATCAGCTACCACGTTTGCTTTTCCTGGGTGATAACTGATAGTACAATCATAATCCTTAACCAGCTCCAACCATCGCCTCTGCCTCATATTCAATTCTTTCTGGGTAAAGAAGTATTTCAAACTTTTGTGATATGTGAGGAATCAGATTTCTAATTAGTGATTAATTGGATTTTTGAGTTAGATTAGTCACTAGAATCAAGAATTTAGATTTCTGGAATTTCGAATTTTGGTGGAATCTGATTTGGAAAATATTCAGATCTCTAGTTGGATTGTCCAGATTTTAGTTTGTATTTTGCGGGTGAAATCTGGTCGAAAATGAAATTGAATGGTTCGAATTGTGATAGAGATCTGGTCCCTTGTGTAATAGCGCGTATCTGCCTCGAGAAGTAAGTAAAACGGTGTCATTTTGAGAGAGATCTGGTATCGAGCGTGATCTGTAGTTGCGTGGTGGGATTTGATGATGTAAGCAGCTTTCGCGTGCTGGTCAACGAGGATCGTTGACATCTGGTGAGCGCTAGCGTTTTGTTGTGAGGAGAGATCTGCTCTCGCTACGCCGTCGTTTTGGAGTTGCGCGCGAGAGCAACATAGCGCTGAAATCTGTTTGGTGAGCGATGTCGTTTTGTGCGTTGAATTGGAGCGCTGAGATCTGTTGCTTTTAGCGTGAGATCTGTTTCCGTTAAACGCTAAGATCTGTTTAGCCTGCGACGTCGTTTCGTGTTTTAGCGCTGAGAATTGTTTTGCGTTTTGCGCGAGCGTTGAGCGCGAGATCTGGTTTGATCAAAACGCTGTCGTTTTATGGTTGTGCGCGAGAATTGTTTAGCGTGAAGTCTGTTCTGCATTAGAGTTGTGCGAGGAATCTGTTGTGCGATATTTTGAGTTGTAGGACTCTGTTTTTGTCGGTGTTTGACTTGTTTTGTAGCCTATTGAATAAATTATATGATTTTACGAAATGCATGCATCATGAACGTTTTATGAAACGATAAAGGCATGTCCTTTTAGAAGAAAACCCGAAGAATTGAAGTGACTTGTGGCAAGTTTACGATGGGAGCTAGCCGGGTAGCCGGGCCCGGGGATCCCCTGTTTTAATGTATTACGAGCTTATGGATCCATGTGGTCACGACATGGTGAAGTGGCAAGAATAGAGGTGTGTGGGATCCCGAGGTAAGGTCGGGTGAATCGCACCGCCACGTACGTTGGTTCTTTCGACTGATCAGTCATACGCCCGCTCACATTTCACAGATACAACTCATATGTTTTTTATGTTACGTTACGTCATGCCTTATGATATATACTATATGATTATGATACGTTACGACCAAAGACGAACCATGTTTTACGATCTTTCACGCATGTATGATTTAATTTTATTTCAGTACACGTATGTGCTTGCATGTGGTTTTATTATTATGTACCTTGCTATTTTTAAAGATAGAGCATACTGAGCCTCTAGGCTCACTAGGTTTAAATGGTGCAGGTAATGATCCTGCTGAGCTTATCCCGACTGGCGGTGTTGACCTCTGAGCGCCCGCTGCAACTATACCCCGTGGCCGCATCGATGTTTTAGCTTTGTTATGATACGATTTTCTGATTTTGATGTTAGCATTTTGTGTTCCGCACTTTTACTCAGTCTGTTTTTTTTAAAACTGTATGGATGATTTTACATTTTTTGTATGGTTTGAAACTGTATGGATGATTTTATATTTACTGTATGGATGATTTTATATTTACTGTATGGATGATTTTATATTTTAAAATAGTTATTTATCTGTTCCAAGCATATTTTTAGAAAATGTTTTAAAAGGGAATGAGCTATAACTATTAGTTCTTTATTCCGCATATGACTTTAAAAAAAAAATAGAGTCTGGTTCATTTCAGTTGGTATTAGAGCGGTGGTTCTGATGGGGTACTAGCCTGCGCATGGAGCTCAGAAGTCGCACTACCAGTCTGTGAGTGTTATAGTTTTTACGATTTATGTTTATGTTCGTATGCTGCACATTCATGAGTTTTGGCCTTAGAATGTTAAGAGTTAGACGCTTAGTCATGCCCTTAGATTTACGTGATAAGGGTTTTCTATATCAGTATACCTCCCAAACGTAATAGGAGCCACCAGGATGATTCTACGTCTCCTCCTCCCCCACCTCCTCAGCTGATATCGTATGAGAGGGCTAACATGGATATGCTAGCCGGGATGGCCAGGCTTTTGGAGCGTCAGTCAGAGCGACCGGGAAGTCGCATGAGGAGGACGTTGCCGAGAGGTTACGCAAGCAGATACCTAAGGAGGTGATTACACTGTTGCTATAAAGAGGGCCTTTAGGTCAGAGCAAACACTGAAGGACATAAGCTTTGAGGCACAGAGGAAGAGGCCATTTCATCAGCCTCAACAGCAAGCTCAGGCCAAGAGGCCATTCACTGGACAACAATCAGGCCAAGGAGCACCAGGACCAGAGGCAAAGGCCGCTACTCCAGCAGGAAAGTTGCTGAACCAACAGGCTCCAAAGCCTGGAACTCTAACAGAGAGACCTACTTGTCCAAACTGTGGACGTCAACACGCTGGGAAGTGCTTGAAAGGAACCAGAGTTTGCTATAAGTGCAATCAGCCAGGGCATACGATCTACCAATGCCCCCAAGCAAAGCAGCCTGCAACCGGAAGAGTCTACATCATGCAGGCAGAGGAAGTCGACCCCGACACCACGTTGATCACAGGTAGAGTAATGGTTTTGATATAGCCCCGTGCACTAGTTGATTCAGGAGCGACGCACTCCTTTATTTCAGAGAAGCTTGTCAGACATGTGGATATAGCTCAGGAGAGCTTATCAGAGCAACTATTGGTGACGATTCCATTCGGAGAAGAGCTACATACAGTCAGCATTGTCAAGAACATTGATATGATGCTGCAAGACTGCACAGTGTTAGTAGATTTGATAGTATTTCCGATGATATAATTTGACATCATTCTTGGGATGGATTGGTTGTCTGAGTACCAGGCAATAATAGACTTCTAGGGCAGGGCAGGGCAGCTTAAATCTCTTGGAAGGGAGTCATTCGTTTTCACAAGCAACAAGATGACAAGGAAGCCTCGACTTATCTCGTTCCTACAAATGAGGAAGCTCATGGAGGATGGATACACGTCAATTCTAGCTAGTATTACGGCAGCTACTACTGTACCAGAAGGCCCGTGCTCTTTGTGAAGAAGAAGGAGGGTAGCATGCGACAATACACTGACTACCGGGAACTAAACGCCGTAATTGTCAAGAACAAGTACCCTTTGCCTCGAGTGGAGGATCTCCTTGATCAGCTGCAAGAATCCTTAGTATTCTCTAAGATAGATCTTCGCTCAGGTTACCACCAGCTGAAGGTACGAGAGGAAGATGTACATAAGACGGCTTTCAGGACTCGCTATGGCCACTACGAGTTCCTAGTGATGCCCTTTTGATTAACCAATGCACCAGCAGTTGTCATGCACCTCATGAACAGAGTATTTCAGTCGGGCCAAGATCAGTTTATAATCGTCATCATTGATGACATCCACATCTATTCTAGGATCAAGGAAGAGTATGTGATCTATATAGATGCCTCTAAGCTAGGCCTAGGCACAGTGCTGATGCAAGATAGCAGAGTGATAGTTTACGCCTCCAGACAGCTGAAAGTGCATGAAAATAACTACCCAACGCACGATCTGGAGTGGAAGTGGGAGAATATCTCAATATATTTCATTGTGGGATGGCCGAGAACTATCAAGGGTTTAAACTCTATATGGGTGATTGTGGACAGACTCACCAAATCGACACATTTCCTGCCGGTGAAGACCACTTTCACAATATCACAGTACTCATAGCAGTATATTTCCCGTAATGTCAAGAAAAACAATTCGACATGGTGGTGCTTAAAAAAATACATTTTTATTAATCAAGATTCATCAATATTACAACAAAAAGTAATGGATAAAATATCCCTAAAAGCATGGTTCGGAAGAACGAAAAAGTGTGAGGCGGATACTTGCCGATAAATACAAGACCAGTAAGAATAATGACCAAAATAATTATAAAAATTATCCTCGGATGAATCCTCATCTTCTTCTTTCTTTCGTAATTAGAGAAATAAAGATTTGAAGAAAAAATTGATGGAGAAAGGAGATAGTGGGGTGAATAAATGGCTAGAGAAAAAAATATTTATAGGATAGAATCGAGCCGTTTATACTCGTTCGAAAGTTGGTCACAGCGGTCCCGTGGAGAGTGAAGACCATGGCAAATGGCAGAAAACAAGGGTTCTGTCAGCAGCCAGGTAAGCAGCCAGCGCAAAGTAGACACCAAGGGGCTGCAAGAGCAGAGGCGAGACAGGAAAAACCAGAAAGACCACATTCTCTATGACGCAATATGCTGAATTGTACATCCGAAAGATTATCATACTACATGGGGTCCCAGTCTCTATTATATCGGACAGAGATGCTAGGTTCACATCAACGTTTTGGAGGAGTTTTCATTACTCTCTGGTACGAAGTTACCGTTCAGCATGGCATTTTGCCCCTAGACCGTATGGGCAGACAGAGAGGGTGAACTAGATGCTACAGGATTTGATGCATGTTTGTGTAATTGACTTTCAAGGAAGCTGGAATTCACAGCTGAAGATCACGTTTTTGTGAAGGTTGCACCTATGAAGGGTGTGATGAGATATGGCAAGAAAGGGAAGCTAGCGCCTAGATTCATAGGATCGTTCGAAATCTTGGACAAGTTAGGAACATTAGCCTACCGTATAGCTCTACCACCCAACCTAGAAACGGTGCACATCATTTCCACATCTCTATGCTTAGGAAATATGTGCCAAATCCCTCGCATGTGCTGAGTGTAGAACCGTTTCAGCTTACGCCACAGCTGACCTTCGAGGAGCGAGCAGTCCGTAACTTAGGCATGCAGGTTAAGAATCTACGTAACAGGACCATTCCAATGGTTAAGGTTCAGTGGCTGAACCATTCGGAAGAGGAAGCTACGTGGGAGGTATTACTAGAGTAGGTGCCCAACTAGCCAACTTGTGGCGTGTGTGTTCTTGTTGACTCTATGTAAAACGATCTTTATCTATGAAATTCGTAGCTATAAAAATGATAAATCTGTATCTGACGTGATATGTTTCACTTGTGAACGACCAGTGCATTTTGCAGCTGAGTGCAACAGGCCCAAGAAAGATGACAGATACAGAAGAGATGAGAAGAAGGAGGATAGATACAAGAAGGAAGAGCGATAGAAGAGAGATGAGGAAGCTGATGAAAGAACTGTCGAAAGATCTAAGGACAAATCCAAAGACAAATTCAGAGAAAGGTCGAAAGACAGAAGAATGAGATCAAGATGAGACAAAAGACCCAGTCGCAAGCATGATAGGAAAGTACTGGTTGCTGAGGAAAGCACCAAGAGCTGGGCGGACACTGATTCAGAATCCTCATCCAGAAGCTCCTCATCAAGTGACAGTGAACAGGAGGAAGTTCATTGCCTCATGGCTGATCAAACTTCGGACGATGAG